>LLCB01000208.1:0-107787 GCA_001414345.1 Hymenoscyphus infarciens | reverse complement strand
GAAACTCTAGAGTAGTACTACTAGAAATAGTCTTATTATATATAAATAGATATTTATATATAAAGAAAGCTTTATTTAAGTTATAATATATTTATTTCAGTAGTAGTACTATGAAACTCTAGAGTAGTTACTATTAGAAATAGCCTTATTTATATATAAAGAACGCTTTATTTATAATATAATATACTTTACTTTAGTAGTACTACTAGAAATACTCTTATTATATATAAAAAGATATTTATATATAAAGAAAGCTTTATTTAAGTTATAATATATTTACTTTAGTAGTACTACTACGAAACTCTAGAGTAGTACTACTAGAAGTACTCTTATTATATATAAATAGATATTTATATATAAAGAAGGCTTTATTTAAAATATAAAATACTTTACTTTAGTAGTAGTACTACGAAACTCTAGAGTAGTACTACTAGAAATACTCTTATTATATATAAATAGATATTTATATAAGAAGAAAGCTTTATTTAAGTTCTAATATACTTTACTTTAGTAGTAGTACTACGAAACTCTAGAGTAGTACTACTAGAAATACTCTTATTATATATAAATAGATATTTATATATAAAGAAAGCTTTATTTATAATATAATATACTTTACTTTAGTAGTACTACTACGAAACTCTAGAGTAGTTACTATTAGAAATAGCCTTATTTATATATAAAGAAAGCTTTATTTATAATATAATATACTTTATATTAGTAGTACTACTAGAAATACTCTTATTATATATAAAAAGATATTTATATATAGAAAAAGATATAATATACTTTACTTTAGTAGGTAAACTATAATTATCTAAAATATTAGTACTAGAAATACTTTTATTAGTTTTCAATTTATATAGTATATAAAGCTAAGATTTTAGTTAAATTATAGTACTATTAGTATCTAGACTTAAAATGTAGAGAATACGTCTCCTGTCTTTTAGAGTACGCCGCGTATGCGTTAGGTGACTAAGTAGCTGTCTATACAGCCCCCGGTTCTGCGGCGAGTCCTACGGCAGGGGTTCCGGCCCTGTTATGCCTTGTCCGCGACTTATGACGTGGCCTAACAAAGCCTACAAGGGAAAGTAGGACACATGCCAAAGGAACAGCAGGAACCCACCGAGCTGACTCAGAACCCGAAACCTTGCCGCCGATCCACAGAACGAGCGATGCGATGCCTTCGAAATCCCGTCGCCGTCGCAAAGCAGCAAAACCACCTACTGGCAGACATCCCAAAATGACACCAGGCCTAAAAGTCAACACCTCGCCTCCACGCCCCAACAAGACTCCAGCATCGACATCCTCTCAACCACCGCCGCAATCCGCAATATCCACCTCCTTCACGCCCTCCACCTCTCGCCCCTCATCACCTTCGCGCCCCCCGGTCTCCCCGCTCACGCCCACGCGCGAACATGCCTCAAACTCCTTCGCAGCTCCCCCGCGACAAACATACACACATACCCAGGCACCACAAACTGCGATTTCGCAACCCGCGCTAGAACCCATCAAATTTGATGAGAACCCGGATGTTATCGCGCTGAAGAGTACGATTGCGATTTTACAGATACAGGCGAGGAATGCGACGGCGGATATACAGACGTTGCAGAAGGTCAAGGAACGAGCTGTTGCGGATCCAGAGGCCTTTACGACTGCGCTTGTGAATGGAGAACTAGGGAAGGAAGGAATGAGTGTGCCGTTGTATACAGACGATGATGACGACGATGAGGATGAGGACGAGAAGGTGGATATCGATGCTGCGAATAAGAAATGGCCTAAACTTCCCAAACCACAGAATATCGTTCGCACGCCACCGATAAACTGGACTCAGTATGCGGTGGTGGGGGATTCACTTGATAAACTCCATGCGGACCAGGTATCAAGACCAGCCGAAGGAAAGCCGCAGAAATTGGGTCCAGATGGGGCGTTGGTGTTTGGTGGCGATGGGTTTAGGAGACCTGTTGATTTTGGTGTAGCTGCCCCATTTTCACCGATGAGAGATAGGCTTGAAAAGAAGAAGGGGAAGAGGTAGTGAGAAACACGGAGGATATGAAGTTATGGTGCGACGGGCATATGGCTTGAGGGAGATGTTCGATAATTTGGCATGGTTACGGCGTTTATGAGTAAAGAAATTATGAGAAAACGATAGGGGCGTACGGACAGTTGCATTCATGGGCGTTGGTGGCTAGCTTTTCTCAAAATTTTAGTCGGTGGTTTACTTCAACACAAATGAAATATGATATAGATAGCGACATTAGCTTCGCGGAAGTAGAATCCAGTAAAAATGCTTTCAAATTGACATAGAGATGCTTACAGTTCGTATATAGAACGTAACGAGTGTAGCTTTCATGAATATCAGGGAGCAAAGTATGAAAACTGAAACTTAAAAAGGGTATGTAAACGAAACTCCCCAACCCAGCGCCCCATGCCAACAAAACCAAACCCTTCAAACAAACAACAACTTCCAATTAACACCCCCCAAGTTCACCATCCCCCATCCATCGCCACGCCCTAAGTAGGAACCCGATACCCAGTCTTAACAGGAACCTCAGGTTTATACTGTGCAAACTCCTTCTCCAGCTCCCCCTCCGTCCACCTCCGATACGGTTCACTCCCCACATACGCGCCCTTCAAATCGCGCGCAAAGTACTTCAAGTACTCCCTCCTAGGCATATAAACCACCTTCGTAACCCCCTTCTCCTTCTCTTTCCCTTCGTCCTTACTCTTCCTCCTCAATTTCCCAAAAAGACCCTTCTTCTTCTCGCCACCACTTACCGAAGCCCTCCTCTCGCCACTCCCACACTCCCCCTCATCCTGAACCGGAGAAGAATCTGAGGGATGAGAAGAGGGCCCATCGCCGGGAAGGACCCCCGTGATAATAGCAGGAATAACACTCTCATCCGTATACCTCCTCGGCAACAACTGCGGCAAACTATACATATCAGTCATGGACAAAAACGCCGAATGTCGATAAACCGGCATCGGTTTCCCCGTCGCCGTAAACCTCTGCAAGGCATCGGGATCCAGATCCTCCCCGACATCCATGGATGTCGTGGGGATAAGTGGTTCGGCGTCGGAATCGTATGCTTGTTCGGCTGAGGGGGGAACGAGCTGGCTTGGGAAGGCGGGCGAGTTGGGGTTCGAGGTGTTGAGAGCGGAGGGGTGGATGGTATATTGGAGTTGGTTTGAGGGGTCTCTGTAGGGGAGGATGGTAGGGGCGGCTTTGGTGTGGGTTCTGGAGTTGGGTTTGGGTACCATTTTGGGTGGTAATAGGTGATTTGATGTTGATTATGGGGTAGTGAGTCGTGCGGATGGAGAGTCAATCGTGTAGTAGAGAATTTGGAGAGAGAATAAAGTTCCGTAGTGAAGCACAAAGAAAGGTTCGCCCGGGTCAGATGTCGTCAGGAGGCTGAGATCAGAAATGGAAATCTGCCTACCGAAGTGTCGTAGAGATGTAACATCAAATGTGTAAAACCGAGGCAATCTTCCCCCGCTTTTTGATGTCCTAAAAAGGTATTCCCGACTTTGACATCATAACTAACTACCTATACAAATAGCGGGAAGTAGAAACTTGTACACTAAGGGAAACTCCGACGACCTAATGATCTACTTGGATTTTTAGGTGTTAGAAAATGGATAAGCTGTCACCTCATTACTCCCCACCATTTCCAAAAAGGAACGGTGTACTCGTATTCGTACAACTGGACAGCACACTAGAGTGCTGAATTATTGATTGTCATGTAAACAAGCTTTCCGGACGTGCTACTATCCCCCCCCCTGAATAAAATGTAGAGTGCACAGACAT
The DNA here is from genome assembly GCA_001414345.1 of Hymenoscyphus infarciens. Taxonomy (NCBI): domain Eukaryota; kingdom Fungi; phylum Ascomycota; class Leotiomycetes; order Helotiales; family Helotiaceae; genus Hymenoscyphus; species Hymenoscyphus infarciens. The sequence goes on along the minus strand of LLCB01000208.1, from coordinate 103,979 downwards.
TTAGTATGGCACAGCGGCCGTGCGCTTACATTCTATTTAGGGGGGGGGATAGTATTTGGAGCTTGTTTTAACTGTCTTAAGGTTCAAGACGTCGGAATATTTCCTCCTTTTCCCCGCATCAGGTCACATCCATGTCGTCACTCAATCGTGGGGCAAATGGCGGGGGGAAGCAGGGGATAGCCCCTAGAAAATAAATACCTCGCAACCGAGCGAGGAGAAGGGAGAGGAGGAAAAGACACATACGAGAATAAAATGATCGCTCTGATAGCATTGATTTTAGTTGATCGTATATTCGTAATATGGCTGTGCCAAAAAAAAATGTGGGAAATGATGGCTAGATAGATTTCCAGACTCATCAGAAAACCCCATTTTTCGGTCCAACTTAGCTATGTGCTGTGATATCCATGAACAATCGTTTTTTGATAGTACTCGTAGAAATTTGCCCTCCCACGGACATAACTGATTTCTCAGTATAACGTAAATGCTACCACCGATCAGAGAAAAAAAGGAGTTTGACACCTCAATCCGAGTCGCTATCAGACGAGTCCGGAAATCCTTGGAATACTTCCTCCTCACTGTCTTCCAAAGTGACGGCAGTTTCTTGACTATCCTCCTCTGGTTCGTTGATGTCAAAGACTCCGCTAATGTCCCATCTGTCTCCCTTTGCATTTCTGCTAACGTATTTGACGAATTTCAAAACACCGCTATCTCGTAAAACAATGCTCATCTTGTTCCAGGAGGCCGGCATGGTAAACAGAACATTGTCGTCTTCTGCTTCAGAAGAAGCCTTGTAGACAGCTGCATCTTCATCGGCTTCATCATCATCACCTGCCATGAAGACTTCGTGACCGCCAACATCTGCTTCTTCCTCTTTCTCTTTCTTCTCAACCTTCTCCTTTGCAGGTTCCACTTTTTGCTTCGACTTGCCATTTTTCTTGCTTTTTGACTTCTCAGCCGGAATTTCCTCCTCCTCCTCCTCCTCCTCCTCCTCCTCTTCATCGCTATCCTCATCATCGCCCCAACCCGGAGTAGGAGTCAGCCCCAGGCATAACTCTAGTCGTGCTTCGCCCTCGTGACTAGTCGCAAGAGCATAATCCATGCCCTTGCGAAATCTTCGTGCAACCACGTCGTGTTTCGTGATTTCGCATTGTGTAGCTAGCTCGAGCCATTTCCGAAACTGTGGACTAGGCAAGAAGACTTCGAGTAGCTCTTCAATTGGGGTAAGTTCTTTGGCAGAACCTTTCTTTGATTTTTCTGGTGTCGCAGATTTGGGTTGTTGATATAAGAATCGATGTTTGTGTGGTGGTTTCGCAACTTTCCAAGATCCTTTCTCGATTTCTTCGCTGCTACTTGGTAACAACGACTTCTCCTGAGCTTCGATGTATTGGCGAACCTTCTCCGAGAACTTCTTAGATAATAAATCGGGGAGCGTAACACTTGATAGTTCCATAACTTGTGCTGCAACCTGTTCCAGGGTATCGGGTGTCAAGTATGTTGGTGCCATATACTTGAGTAAAAAGTCGAGATCACCTTCTTCAAAAGTGCTCTCCTGACTCTCCTGGCTCTCTTTCTCAGGAACTTGGACTTCGACAGGCAATGCTTTCGGGAAGTCGTATGCATCCGGGTTTCCTTGCAATTGCATCAAACTGCTATTCTTGCCCCATTTCTCTTCAGCGCCCTTGACATAACCCTCCTCCCCCATTTGTGGAATATGGAACCAACCGCTAATAGCCATCCGAATTCGACCACCATCTTGCTCCAACTGCTCCTTGCTTTCGGCATGGTAGACTTCCTCGACGTCGTGGAAACTCTCTCCAGGCTGGACGGCGAAGAAACTCAATTGGTTCCATGCTGGTGGGATTGACTTCGTAAAATCAGGACTAGGAGTCACAGTCTTCTCGCCCTTCTCGCCCTCGAAAGTCTTTGTAGGAAATAGTCGTAATGCACCGCCCCATTCTTCCTTCCAGGGGAGATCTGGGTCCGTCAAGTATAAAATGTAGCTGACCCGTCGACTTCCAATTACGTCGTCGTGGCATAACAAGTGACAGCCAGGCGTATAGATGTTGATTGCCATATCCGTCTTCCTTCCGCTCAATTCACCCGATCCAGTAATCGCTGCGACGTATTTGCGGAAAGAAGAGGAATACATGGCGTCTCTCAATTTGAGGAGCGAAGGTAGTTTCTCGAGAGCCCCATCATCCAATCCATCCAAATTGGCGAGATCCCCAGACTGGTGGATCTTGTAGATGTCTGTTTCCTTGGGAGTAAACTCGACATTGTCGCGGATTTCGTTGCGGACAGCGCGTAGGAGTTTATCGTTGATCAAGGTGTCGATTACACTGTGTTTGTAGGGTTCGGATTTGGCATATGATTTCGTGTAGTTCTTGAGGACATCCTTGTCGAAAAGGCCCTTTCGGAAACTCTTTTGCACTTCTTCCTCGGAGAGTACTGTAACACAAACATCAGTATGTGGGGGGGAGTGTGGGCGGGGAAGAGAATAAGCTGCATACCAGTCTTTGCGCGCTTTTTGAGGATGCTTTTGCCATTATGGCCTTCCGATTGAGATTCTGCCTTTCTTTTCATCTTGAATGCCTATAAATTGACAATAATTTGGGGTGAAAAAAAATTAGAAAAGAATGGTTTCGCAAGTGGTGTGGGAAATCAGCTCAGTTTTTGGAGATTTTCTGCCCCGACCAAGAGCTTCGAGATGTTCACCGCCCTGAGCTGAAGGGTCGGTGCATAATGGCGGATTCAATTGAATAGGGGCGCATAAATGCAAGACAATTCACTGGCACATATCATTACTCTCTTATAACTTCCTAACCGCGATATGCGTGTAAGCGCTTTCTATCCTTCGTCGACCAAGGAAATTCTTTGGGGTCCTGGTGGTGGATCATCGAGCAGCTCCCCCCTCTTCATGCATTGAGAGATCTGAAAACCATGCACACTGCCTCGGCAGACGATGTTGTGTCAGAAAGGGTCAGCAAACATTTGATATTTCCTGTGTATCTGGAATCTCTGGAAGCTTGGTCAAAGATTGGGCAGTTCTGCTTTTATTTTATAGATGGGAAAACATTGTCAAGTGACAATGAGGGATTCAAGGAAGGCCTCACGAATAGCAATCAATGATTGCTGCATGTCTTGGTGATGCTTCTATTTGGTTGGTTGAATCTTCTTTTCTAATGTAGCCTAATTTGGGAACCCCATTTCTGGGAAACCCCACGATAAGCTTTCTTCCATTCCATTTGTTCTAGAAGCATTTCATCTTTGACGTCCGTATCTCATCTTTCAGAAGCTGATAGAAAAAGCAATCATGGGAGCCTTCAGTATTGCAAGTGCTAGGGAAGCTTTCCCCGCACTGAAGCAAGAACAAGTGTTTTTTGACAACGCAGGAGGAAGTCAAGCCCTGGGAAGCGTCATTGATTCGTAAGTTGTTCCCAAAGTGTCTTTAATACCAAGAAAACTAACAAGCTGCGAGAATCTGTGGATATCTAACTCAAACTAACGTGCAACTCGGAGCTTCTTACAATGTTGGTAAAAAGTCCACATCCCTTTACTCCGAGGGCTACGAAGCAGCAGCAAGATACATCAATGCCTCAACGGATAATATCGGCAAGCTCTCGCTCTCTCATCCACGTCTCCCATAAAATGCTAACTATCCTCAGTACTGGGCTCCTCAACAACACAATTATTCCGCAATCTTTCCGCGGCCTTCGACTTCCCCTCAGGCTCAGAGATAATCTGCTCATCCATCGACCACGAATCCAACATCGCATCATGGGTCGAACTCGCTTCCCGTCGTAACTACACTCTAAAATGGTGGAACCCAAAGACGAAAGAGAATCCCAAGCTTCTTGCAGAAGATTTAAAAGAATTGCTTTCTGAAAAGACAGCTCTTGTCACGTGTACCCACGCCTCCAACATTCTGGGTACAATCCATGATATCAAAGCCATTGCAGAAGTCGTTCATACAGTTCCCGGAGCTTTATTATGTGTTGATGCAGTAGCATATGCACCACATCGACAAATCGATGTGAAAGATCTAGGGGCGGATTTCTACTGTTTCTCTTGGTACAAGGTAACTCTCCCTAACTCTTCTCATTCTTAACATATATTGACACAAAAAAGGTCTACGGCCCCCACATGTCTATGCTCTACGCCTCACCAAAAGGGCTCTCCGCCATCAAATCCCTAGGCCACTTCTTCAACCCCTCATCCACCCTCCAAGATAAACTAGGTCTAGCAGGCGCCTCCTACGAACTAGTTTCCTCCCTCCCCTCTGTACTCTCCTATTTTGGTCCCAACCCTACAGAATCCTGGGCGCTAATTGAGAAACACGAGTTTGAACTCCAAAGCACGCTTTTAAACTACCTCAACGCCCGCTCAGATATCACGATTTGCGGTGAGAAAGATGCGGATCCGGAGAAGAGAGTTGCGACTATTAGTTTTATTGTGAAAGGGAAGAAGAGTCAGGATGTTGTGGAGAAAATCGATGAGTTGAGTAAAGGGACGATGGGTATCAGATGGGGAGGATTTTATAGTGTCAGGTTACTGGAGGATGTGTTGGGGCTGGGGAAGGATGGGGTTGTCAGAGTTAGTATGGTGCATTATAATACTTGTGGGTCTCTTCTTCCGCTCTTGGTGTGGGGACTTTGCTAATCTGGGTTAGTGGATGAAGTTAAGCTGTTACTTGGAATGTTCGACCAAGTGCTTGGGAAGAATTAAACAGTTCTAGGTTTATGTAAGAAGTCAAAAGCCTCTATCTAAGTTGTTCTGCAAGTAAATTCATTGTATTCTCATGCAGGTGGGTTGCTCTCTACTTGAATTCGTGTTACGATATCGTTTTTGTGTTGCCCGTTCTTCTTACTCTCGATCTCTTTGAAAAATCATCATCGAGCTTTGTTGGATATCCCCTTCACAAGTAGTTCCACAGAAAACGAGAAGACAAAGAGTCTTTGAAGTGCAGAATCATGATGAAACCCCCAGACTTTTAAGTAAATCTGTCTCCGAAGCACTTAGGATTAACAGGCTGATTGACTTTTATTCGTCACCACATAGGTGGACATCTAATCCATAAATTGGTTCACAGTTTGGTTTCCAGGCTTTCGGTTAAGCTCAAGCTATCCAAAAAAAAAAAGCCAACTCTCCTCTTATCTCTACGCGATGAAAGACGAGTATTGTCTCTCATTTATCAAGTTGTCAAGTTTCCCGCAGCAAAAAAGAGATTACGTTTCATTAATACCCACATTTTTCACTAGTTCCTCCTCATCGCAAACTAACTTCTCAAATCTCATTGCTACTCCCATCCCATCCCACCTCCTCATTTCCCCAAATTTTCAGTTCACCCCCTCCGCAGCTCTATGCATCCTAACCTTGACCCCATTCCCAAGGTTAAGAACCATAGCAATCTCCTTCCTCAACGGCAAAGGATCAATATTCTCAATCTTATCGTACCGCTGAAGCAAGCGAGCAATAACGAAATTCGCTTCGTTCATAGCGTATTGTTCTATTTCCCCAATCAGCATCCGGAAAAGCACGCCTAAAAGACGAGAAAGAGGGGGGAATGACGAGAAGAAAAAAGGGGAGGAAGGGCAAACTCACGACCAATACAAACCCTCGCACCCCCGCTAAAAGGAATATACTCCCACCCCAATTTCCGCCCCATCCACCGTTCAGGATGAAACTCATCCGCATCCTCGCCCCAAATATCATGACGACGATGTAGCACATAAGTACTATAAGCCACGCTTTCCCCCTTCATAACCGCCACCGGTGACTTTCCACTTTTCCCACCACCAGTGGGTAAGATGGTATTCCTGATCGCTTTTCGGCTATTCACTGGAACGATGGGGTAGAGACGGAGAGTTTCGTAGAAGAGGTATTGCAGCTCTTTACAGGCTTTTAATGAGGAGAAGGTCATTTCTTCCCTTGCTTGGGAGGGGGTGCCGAAGGTGTCGAGGATATTCTCCCTCACACGTTCAAAAACATCTGGATGTCGGGATAAAAGGGCGATAGTCCAGGATAGGAGGGCGGCTGTGGTATCTCTGCCTGCGAGGAGGAGTTGTAATGCCTGATCTCTGATTTCTATGCGGTTATTTGTCTGCGCAGCCAGTTCCTCGAGAAATATGTGTTTTGGTTTTTGTCCCGGGAGCGTGGGAGCACGTTTTTGGTTCGGGTCCAACGCTTTTGCAACCGCGCGATCTGCAAAATCTTGTACCGTCTTACAAGCCTGTTTAAACTTTTTCGGGGAGACAATCCAGTAGAGAGACTTGAAGCGGAGTCGAAACATGATAGTTTCTTGTGCGTAAAGCATGGCTTCGGAGAAATCCATTTCTCGTTGAGAATCGGTGGTATTCCCTGAGTCGAGGGCTTGGAGGGCATTGGATTGACTATTCGATGACTCCCCGAAAAGAAACTCGGTACTGGCATCCATGGTAAACCTGTAAATCAACGGCATCAAATCCGTCTCCTCAATCCAACCCAGTTCATCCTCGGAAGGTAGGGCACGGAATAGTATTTCTAGATGTCGGCTTGCAGTATCAAGGTCGCTAATCTGATCCCTCGTGAATTGGGGACGAAGTTGATGTCTAAAATGAGACCAGGATTCTCCTTCTGCTGTGAAGATTCCATTCCCAATCAAGTCCCCCAGATTCTTCGTTCGCGCGGCACCGAGTTCGAAGTCTGAAAACTTGGTTGCGAGGACAGCTTGGATGTTCTCTGGCTCTGCTGTGTGAAGGAGAGCTCCTCCTACATTGAAGAAACGATGGGTAGGGGCTCTGATTTTGGTATATCGAGCTCGGATCATCTCGAGGACATCGATGCCTTTGAGGTAGTTAGTGATGTTTGAGAATGGTTCAAAAGAGGTGAGTTTTTGAAAAGAGGAAGTCTTTGGAGTTAATGAAGAAATGGAATCACCAACCTTTAATTCCAGTGAACAGAACACTATATCTTTCCAACCCCCCAGGAAGTACATTAACCCAAACGGGTGGTTCCCCGCAGCCATGTTCATCTCCCCATTTCTTCAGAGCACGCCAGGCCAGGAAATTCTTGACTCTCTTATACGCTATGTAGACCCCCAAAGCAAGAAGAAGATTGAAGAACATTTCTTTCGCAATATATTAGAATCAAGAGGTGACGTGTTGCTCAAACGAGAAAAGCAGCAGAGTTTCGAGAAGGAAAGGCTATCGACGACTGAGACATTCAAAAGAGGCAAGTAAAATGCAGGAAAGCAATCGCATTACAAAGAGGTGAAGTCCAAGTAGCCAGCCTTTCTATATATTCGACAAACGGAGAGGCGGGGTTTCTTTATCCCGTTTCTCCCGCGTGAGTGATACAATTGCTGTGCCGCGAATTGCGTGTCAGGATTCAAACCTGCAATTGAGACGATATGACTGGCTGGAAATAATACCCCACCTCGCATTCGCAAACTCAAGAAAGGCTTAATTCCACCTACATTTCTATTGAGAAATATTTGCATGTGTTTGGTGGTTGAATGTGATGACATATTTCGGCGGAGTATACCCGATTGTTAGAGCGCCAAAAAGACAAATGGATGAAAGACGGTTGATGCAGTAATGGAGGACGCTGACAGAAGAATCGCACTGTTCGTGTTCGAGAATCAAAAATAGACCGCCAGCAAATTAGGAATCTTAGTAGATGTAATCCATTGCCATGAAAGAAAGAACACGGGAAATAAATGCCTGCCATAGTCTAAACACCCGTATACATACCAGGCAAGATACCCCCATTGTCACCTCATCTCTTCTTGATCCCAACCATACATTCCAATGGTTTCCGCAAGAACCCCTCCCTAGTCTCCAAAACATCCTGATACAAATCAAAATCATACCTCCTAAAAGTCGTCGAGACAATAAGAAACAACTCCATCTCCGCAACATTCCTCCCCACACAACTCCTCGGTCCATACGAGAAAGGGATAAATCCATTCTTCTGTCGTTCCGTCAAATTATCCCACCGATCAGGAACGAATTCTGCAGCATTACTTCCCCAGATCTCTTCGGAAAGATGGATTGTATATGCTGGGACGGAAAGGACTGTGTAGGGTGGGAAGTGATGGCCAAGGATATCGACTCCTGGCCCTGGGGGAACTATGCGGGGGAGACCTAAGGAGGACGTGGAGTGGATGCGCATTGTTTCTTGGATTACGTTGTTGAGGTATTTTAGGTCTTTTACCATTTCGAAGGTAGGGACGTCGATACCTTCTGGGATAGCATCGTCGAGTTCTCTGCGGAGTTTTTGGAGAACACCGGGAGTTTTCAAAACCCAATAAAGGATCGCACAGGAAGTATTCGAAGTAGTATCTGAGCCAGCAATAAGTTGCGTGAGAGCTTCAGCCGTGAGCTCCTGTCGTCCCATGGGATTTCCGTGCTCGTCTTTGCCTTCCATGAGCCGGGCAAGGAGATCAACTCGTCCGGTATCCTGCTTGCCGTCCAAACGCTGCCCGACTCTCGCAGTTGCAATTCCAGCAAGATTTTGTACAGCGGCCAAACCCTTACTGAAGAATGGATCAGGAAGGTATTTGGCAAAAGGCTTGAGACCTGGTAAACAACCAAGCGTGCCGGAGACTTCCCCACGTCTGTTGAGCACTTCAACCGCCGGTGCATATGTTATGGGCCCTCCAGGTGTCAACTGGATCTCCGTAATATCCTTGCCCTTCTCAAGCATGCCAAATGGTTGTCCAAAAGCAAGATCTCCTATCATGTCGAAAGCCAGGTAGTTGAACCAATGCAGACTATCGATTTTCGCAAATCCACCTTGTGCGTTCTTGGAAAGGTCATCCCATTTCTTCACGAACATCTCCAGGTTCCCATGCATATATACTTCGAATTGGGAGATGCTCTTCGTAGAGAAGGTATGGGAGACGGTCTTTCTCTTTCGAGTGTGTTCCACTCGGTCTCTGGTGTTAAAGAGACCCCGGGTAATGGAGACGAAGACATCGTAATAATCTCTAAACAATGGTCAGCACAGCTACACAGATGGAATCCATTGGTTTACTGACGCCTTCAAGAACCCATTCCCATGACCATAGATAGCATTGATTGCAGACTCGTCAGCTACACTGACGTGATCAGGTTGTATCCGAACCAGCTTTCCATATTTCTTGTGAGCTTCGTCGACACTCAGGTAGCGTTTCCCTTGCCGGGCTTGCAGGAGAAGCCATAGGTTGGAGAATTTCGCAGCGACAGGTCCTGGGACATTTCGAATGCCATTGTTGGAGGTGAAATAGGGAACAAGATAGAATATTGCGAGGGCGACAGGGAGAGCCCAAGGAGTGAGGATAAAATCAAGTACCGCCATTGTGCTCCAGCTCGACGTGGAGTAGGACCGAGGTCTCGGCAGTCTTTCCGAGGTTGATGCGTCAAACTAAACCTGAGGACTTGAGGATATAAATAATATAATATAATTAAAATTATTAGCAAGACCTCTGGAAAATGCTTCTCATTTATATCTCTTCAGCTTGGAATTGAGAATGCCGCGTTCAATGTCCGTTGTGTCGACGGAATTTCCCCGCGTTCGACCTAAGCAAGCCACGACCCCAGATTTAGAGGTACGCTTATTTGGGTCCCTAGTGGTATAACTTCTCAGCGTGCACAACAGCAGCTCCCCACCCACACTATGCCTAATTAGTACTAGGTCCTGTCGGAGTCGGAGTTATAATCTAGCTGACCTACACCGCTAGTTTCACCGCTATTCTAAATTAGGTTATTTAACTACTCGCCCTCCTACTACCTCTTATAAGGCACTTTTCGACTTTTTTAATACTATAGACTATCTATAAGCGCTACTACGTAATACCTCTAAACTTTAGGCCTTACTTTTTACTCTTTCGATGCCTTTCTGCCTTACTTTAGCTAATTAGGTAGTCTTTTAGCCTCTTATTAATAATGTTTACTCCTTTTATAATAAAAAATAATACTACGATCACGTATACTAGAGCGTAATCTACTAATAGCGCCGAGGCTAGGACTCTAAATCGGCGCTAAGATAAGGTAGCTAATTAGTTTATATAGCGACGACTAAGCGAGTTATATATAGATGTAACGTTAGCTTTACTATTAAATTCTTTATTAATTACGTTAAATTCTATTCTATCTATAGTAGTATAGCTATAAATCGTAGCTATACGTATTTATTAGATAAATTAGATATAGATAAGTAGCTAAGTCTTATCTAATTATAGCTAACTAATAAGATAGTAAAGGCTACGCTACTATAGCTATAGTTAATATATTATAAGGCGGTTTCTAGCCTAATATTTAAGTATAGCTTAATATATATAAGAGACGTTATATTAACTACTAAGACGCTATTAACTAGGGCTTATCCTAGTACTAAGCTAATCTAAATATATTATAAATAATACTAAGTAATAAAAGTAATATTATCTTATAGATATAAGATACTATAGAATTTCTAGAACGTAGGAAATAGCTTATAATACTAATATAAGCTATCTTATTAGATAAGGTCGCCGGCGTCGGTATTATATTTGTCTACCTAGACTATATTAAGCGTCTTAGTATATATAGCTATCTTATGTTAATAGACTCTACTTATAAAACTAACTAATTAGAGTAGAAGCTCTTTACTTTAATAGTTTATAATAACTATAGCTATTAATACTTTGTTATATATAGCTTATAAAGCTATAAGTTTAGTAAATTAATTAGCGAATTCCTATTAGTAGTAAAGTCGTAGGTACCTTAATAGCGCCTTTAGTATATATTAACTAATAACTCTAGAGTGGAATAACGTACGGTTAAATTAGCGTTCTATAAATTAGCTTATAGTAAGACCGAGGTACGTTATCTTATAATCTTATTCTTTTTTAACTACTTATAGCTTTAGATAACCTATCTTTTATACTACGTATACTATATATATATAATCCTCTATAATCTTAGTAGTAAAGCTAACTAGCTTACTTACGTTACCTTAACTATAGCCCTTTATAGTTGCTAGACCGAGGCTAGCGCTTAAGACTCGATTATAAAAGCTATATAATTAGTTATAAGTAAGAAGTCTTATAAATATATTATAGATAATTAGCTTAAAACTATTAAAATATAAGCTAATTACTTATATAAGTATTTTATGCTTCTTATATAGGTACTAACTACTAATCCTATTAAGAGATAGTATTATATATTAAAGTCTTTAGTATATATTACTAAGCTTATAATTTATTTAAAGTACTTATTTAGAGGCTTCTTAGCCTACCTTAGTAAGATAGTATAGTAGTATAACGTTAAGGTAGAAAAGGTAGTAAATAATTAGTAAAAAAAAAAGATTAGCGCTTATCTTAACTACTCTTAGCTTAGTGAGTTCCTATACTTTATATAAAAGCTCTTATTAGGTAAAATAAGGTTTAGTAAGAAGCTAACTAAAAAGGGAATAGAGCTTTATATAATAAATAATAGGAAGTATAAATACTAGTTCTTACGTATCTATTAGCTCTCTTACTATTATATAGTTACTACTATTACTTTTAGCTAAATTAATAAGCCTAATTAGTTAGAATACTAGGCGTTATTTAAAGAGTTAGGCTACGAGATTTATAAGTCTTAAGACCTTATTAAGGTAGAAGAAGTAGCTCTAGTATACTTACGTACTACGAAGGCTTAGCTTATAACCGTCGAAGCTCTAGACTTAATTAGGACTAGGTTCTTTAAGGTTGCCGAGGTTAGCTAAGAGCTTAAGTAGGATATAGCTAATTAAGCGATAGAAAGGTAGAAAGGCGCGGTAGTAGAGCTTACTACTTTACTAATTAGCTAGCTATTAAGTAAGTAGGCTTAGACTAGCTAGAATAGGAATAGACTACTCTGCTAGCTATACTTATATATCTCTTACTTTTATGTTACTAGGGACTTAAATAAGCGTACTTAGATTTAGCTGTCTGCTCTATGTTAGTCTTATCTTAACTAATGAAACTAGTGGTATTTCTAGAAAGAAAGGAGATCTCTTAGTATTTGTAAGAGAGAGATTTTTGTAGTATAATAAAACGCTATACTACTTACTTCGCTGTGTTTACTAGGCTGCGGATCTTGACTATTACCTTTCTACTAAGAGGTTATAGTAACTCTACTTATAGCGGTGGAGAGGGCGGATTTTATTATAAAATATACGAGACAGGTTACTATTCTTTGTAGAAAGTTGTGAGATTTCCTGAACATAAATTCAAGTCTTCTAATTATTGAATAATGAATACTTAGGCCTCTAATAAAACGTGAGCGTTAATAAATTCGAGTACGCTTATTTAGGTCCCTAGTAGTATAACTTCTTAGCGTATATAACAGTAGCTCTCTACCTATACTATGCCTAATTAGTACTAGGTCTTGTCGAAGTTAGAGTTATAATTTAGCCGACCTATACTATTAGTTTTACTACTATTCTAAATTAGGTTATTTAACCGCTTACTCTTCTACTACCTCTTATAAGGTACTTTTTAACTTTTTTAATACTATAGACTACTTATAAGCGCTACTACGTAATACCTTTAAACTTTAGGCCTTACTTTTTACTCTTCTAATACCTTTCTGCCTTACTTTAGCTAATTAGGTAGTCTTTTAGCTCTTTATTAATAACGTTTACTCCTTTTATAATAAAAAATAATACTACGATTACGTGTACTAGAGTATAATCTATTAATAGTGCTAAGGCTAGGACTCTAAATTAGTACTAAGATAAGGTAGCTAATTAGTTTATATAGTAATAACTAAGTAAGTTATATATAAATATAACATTAGCTTTACTATTAAATTCTTTACTAATTACGTTGAATTCTATTCTATCTATAGTAGTATAGCTATAAATTATAGCTATATATATTTATTAAATAAATTAGATATAGATAAGTAGCTAAGCCTTATCTAATTATAGCTAACTAATAAGATAGTAAAAGGCTATGCTACTATAGCTATAGTTAATATGTTATAAGGCGGTTCCTAGTCTAATGTTTAGGTATAGCTCGATATATATAGGAGACGTTATATTAACTACTAAGACGCTATTAACTAGGGCTTATCTTAGCGCTAAGCTAATCTAAATATATTATAGATAACGCTAAGCGATAAAAGTAACGTTACTTTATAAATATGAGACACTATAGAATTTCTAGAACGTAAGAAGTAGCTTATAATACTAATATAAGCTATCTTATTAGATAAAGTCGCTGGCGTTAGTATTATATTTACCTACCTAGACTATGTTAAGCGCTTTAGTATATATAGCTATCTTGTACTAATAGACTCTACTTATAAAACTAACTAATTAGAGTAGAAGCTCTTTACCTTAATAGTTTATAATAACTACGGCTATTAGTACTCTACTATATATAGCTTATAAAGCTACGAGTTTAGTAAATTAATTAGTGAATTCCTATTAGTAGTAAAGTTATAGGTACCTTAATAGCGCCTTTAGTATATACTAACTAATAACTCTAGAGTAGAATAACGTATAGTTAAATTAGCGTTCTATAGATTAGCTTATAATAAGACTAAGGTATGTTATTCTATAACCTTATTCTTTTTTAACTACTTATAGCCCTAGATAACCTACCTTTTATACTATATATACTATATATATATAATCCTCTATAATCTTAGTAATAAAGCTAACTAGCCTATTTACGTCGCCTTAACTATAGCCTTTTATAGTTACTAGACCGAGGCTAGTATTTAGGACTCGATTATAAAAGCTATATAATTAGCTATAAGTAAGAAGTCTTATAAATATATTATAGATAATTAGCTTAAAACTATTAAAATATAGACTAATTACTTATATAAGTATTCTATGCTTCTTATATAGATACTAACTACTAATCCTATTAAGAGATAGTATTATATACTAAAGTCCTTAGTATATATTACTAAGCTTATGATTTACTTAAAGTACTTACTTAGAGGCTTCTTAGCCTATCTTAATAAGATAGTATAGTAGTATAACGTTAAGGTAGAAAAGGTAGTAAATAATTAGTAAAAAAAAAAGATTAGCGTCTACCTTAACTACCTCTAGCTTAGTAAGTTCTTATACCTTATATAAAAGCTCTTATTAGATAAAATAAGGTTTAGTAAAGAGCTAACTAAAAAGAGAATAGAGCCTTATATAATAGATAATAGGAAGTATAAATACTAGTTCTTATATACCTATTAGCTCTCTTACTATTACGTAGTTGCTACTATTACTCTTAGCTAAATTAACGAATCTAATTAGTTAGAATATTAGGCGCTGTTTAAAGAGTCGAGCTATGAGATTTATAAGTCCTAAGACTTTATTAAGGTAGAAGAAGCGGCTCTAGTATACTTATATGTTATAGAGGCTCGGCTTATAACTACTAAAGCTCTAGACTTAATTAGGACTAGGTTCTTTAAGGTTACTAAGGTTAGCTAGGAGCTTAGGTAGGATATAGCTAATTAGACGATAGAAAGGTAGGAAGGCGCGGTAGCAGAGCTTGCTACTTTACTAATTAGCTAGCTGTTAAGCGAGTAGGCTTAGGCTAGCTAGAATAGGAATAGACTACTCTGCCAGCCGCACTTATACATCTCTTACTTTTATGCTACTAGGGACTTAAATAAGCGTACCCATAAATTCGAATGAGGAGAAATTACTTCTTGAGAAAATGAAAGGGATTTTTCCAGGTGCTCCGAATATCTGTGAGGATAAAGATAGTTTTGAAGAGACGAAAAAACCTAGGTAGTGTGAAGAAAGTACCCACTGAGGTATTACGGACAATCCAGCTCAGTGACCGTATATAGTGATGTATGTAGCAACGACTACAGAAATTATCGAACGGAAGCACACCCACCTATATTTGCCTTCCTTCAATGCCGTGATTCAAGATGTGCACAGCAGCTTGCCAAGTTGTCATGGGAAGAACGGGTTTCTGGTCATACTACATCATGCAGGATTTCCCGAGCACCGTGTCTGACGTCGGCGATCTTATACAAAGGGTATCATTATATATTCCTCCCATAGGCTTTTCTGTCAGGCGGTAATCGGTTTCGGCCAAAATCTCATCTATTGGTGCAGCCACCTGAGCGCGTTCACAGCTTAGTCCTCCTCGACTCAACAGCTTCTCTAAGTTTAGCAATAACCTCCGAAGGATCATTGGCTCCGAAAACCGCACTCCCAGCAACAATAACATTCGCACCGGCATCAGCAGCCTGATCAATCGTTCCAGGACCTAACCCTCCATCGACTTCAATATTCAACTCTGGATATCTCTTCCGTAACTCGGCGACTTTTGGTAATTCCGAAGCCATGAACTTTTGTCCGCCAAACCCGGGGTAGACTGTCATTACTAGGACCATCTGTGTTTATCAGAAAACGTGTACCAGACCATGAGCAAGAGGGGGTTCTTACATCCGGCTTCTCCTTCTCATCAGTGCTCTCCAAAATATCCCATAACACGTTAACACTCGTATCAGGTTTAATCGCGATCCCAGCCAACATTCCGCAATCGTGGATATATCGAATCAGCTCCTTTGGGGTTGTCTTCTTATCGCTTGTAGCTTCGGGGCTCTCTGCAGCTGTACTCGAGATGGCGGCTTCG
This sequence comes from Hymenoscyphus infarciens, assembly GCA_001414345.1. NCBI lineage: Eukaryota > Fungi > Ascomycota > Leotiomycetes > Helotiales > Helotiaceae > Hymenoscyphus > Hymenoscyphus infarciens. The sequence continues at coordinate 88,405 of LLCB01000208.1, read as the reverse complement.
TAGTGGAAACAGTAGAGATTACAACCTGCTTTTTGGAATTCTTTGACCCATTTCTTTGGCTGTGAGAATAAAATTGTTAGCATGAATTCTTCTGATGGAGGTGTTGGGGCGAAGATACCTCTGCAATCATCATATGGCAATCAAATGTTCCATTTCCGTGCTTCTCTGTTGGATTTGCGACATGGCTTCGGATTTTCGTAACGATTGGGGCGCCGAATGTGATGTTTGGTACGAAGTGTCCGTCCATAATATCTATATAGACCCCGTTAGCAGTTGTGTCGGAGCATTTCTACAAACGTAGGCGGGGTATGCCGTTCCGAGCCATGGTTGCTAGGGAATAGATGTTCGTATGAAATCGGTAGCATATACCTATATGAAGCCAATTCGCTCCTTGTGCAATTGTGTTTGAACATTCTTTTCCTAGATCTGCGAAGTCGGCAGAGAGAATTGATGGAGCGATGATGGCGGGAGGAGACATTTTGGAGGTTGTGGGTGGGGTTCTGCTTGCAAATTAATAACGCGCTTCTTGGCTTCGTATTGGAGAGCCTGAGAATCTGAATATGCAAGGTGAATTGAGTTGCGGGGGGGTTTGTGAGGTTGATACTTGTACAAGTACTCGCCTGACCTAGGCGGGGTTGAATAGGAAAACACATCAAACCCCCGCTCCACGACGCCGCCCTTACTCCGAATAAAACAACCAACCTCTAAGTCTTGGCATCATGTGATCTGGTGCCTAATTGACCTTTCTTGTACTACGCGAACTCGCTTGAGGTCATTTTGTTTGCTACAGATATCTTGCCTTCACCTTCGAAACTTTCAACCCTCAACAAACCAACAACAAGATCGACTCTCAACTCCAATGCCATCATGGGTCAGCTTCACCAGACATTCGTCATCGCGTGCATCAATGGCCGTTATCGCGGTCTCGCAGCTATACATCAACAATGGCTTATGAACCAGGGTGTGACCCAGAAGTGCGAACGTCTCATCGCGATCTTCGAGTCCCCATCCAACCGCCTGGCTCTCTCTTCCGAGCTAAACTTCGCCAAAACCCTTCCACACTCTTTTTGGGGAGACGATGAATCCGACAGTGAAACAGACGATGAGTTCCAAGAAATCGAGAGCTCGGCAGATCCTTTTCCTTATATCCAAACATGCCTTACGGCTTGCGCATTGTGGAATCCAGCAACTCAATCGTATTCCAAGGACATCTATGTGGAGTCTTTCAACATGGAGTGTGATGAGATGGCAAACGACGAGGGAATTACGGTGCTCGACATCACAGATTTACAACGAGTGCGTCACGCTTTTGTAAAATTCGAGGACGCAGATGATGAGTCGGTGGAAATGAGACCACTTACCTCGGGTCAATATCTCTACGGCCGCAATGATCGCACAAGTATCCTTGATCACGAACTTCTCGATGTTGAAGCACTCGAGAGCGCCTGGCCACGCCGATGCTGGCAGGAAGCTCTTCCACTCGATGATGGCGACAATAACCATGATAACAATAATGGCAATGATGGCGATGATGGTAAGTTTCCTCTGCTTTCTATTCTCTTGACTGGAAACTTGCTTACTTTTAAGGCTCTTCAAGTCTGGGGAATGTCGATCTAACCACGAAAAAATCAACGACCCTTAAACGAACTTCGATGGATAGACTCTTTGAAGAACTCCTTTCCTCCTCGTCCAACGAGTTCGATCTTGCCTTTCAAGTAAGTTGTTGTTTACTCTGCCTGAAGTTGTTGAGAATTATTGTTTGTTAAAGAACTGCTCGTCCGGAATTAACCGTGATAATCGAAAGTGGTTGCTCAAGGGGGTTTGGGAAAGTGGGAAAGCTGGGGTTTTGATTGTCCGGGATTCTGATGCTGACTTTCTGATCTTCATTAGACTGCTGGAGTTCTCTCCGATTTCTGGCCAACAGTTAAAGAAAAACTTTACTCCTGTCCATCCATTCTTGCTCCACACACCGGTAGACCCTCACCAGGCGCCATTAGGCTTTTTGCAGGCACCCTTGAAAATGAAACGATCCTTGATCTATGTCCTTTCCAGCTTACTGAGGAGGAGGTGGAATATATTCTACTTTCTGGCCCGTCGAAACTATCAAAGTTGAGAGTATTGAACCTTTCTGGAAACAAACATCTAACCGATAAACTGCTGCAAAAGATACTCGTCCGTTACCCAGACTTGTCCACCCTTTATCTCCTCAATACTCCACAAATTTCACTGCAAACTAAACTTGGCCTTTTGAGGGGATCCAAAATTACCGACTTTCTTGACACTGCGTTGCTGGTGCTTCCTTTCACAGGTGTGCCAAACCCTGAACTTGACTCGGATTCAGACGAAGAGGAGGGTTGCGAGGGAGGCGAGAGTGACGAGGAAAACCAGGTAGGGGAGGAAGAGGGAGACGAAAAGTTAGGAGAAGGGCGTGAAGACAACGAAGGGGCCGACGAGACCGACAAAAAAGGCCAAAACAAAGACCTAAATGCTCAAGGAGACGAGGCAGATGAGCAAGAATACGAACAATGCGATGAAGGTCAACAAAACCCACTCAGTTATTTGCCACTCCCAGTCTCTCAAGTAATTGTCATTGGGCTCGACTCCAGGTATGACTTGAGCGAAAACCCTCGGACATCGGACGGAGGACTCAACGTTGACAAATTATTGCATTGTTCTCGAAATTTTGGCGTCTCGTTACACCTAAATGGCACCAACATGCCCTCCTCCGCGTTTTTCTCAAGCATCACTGAATTTCTGCATTATGTTGGATCAAGCGAAGCCATGGAATTTGTCCAATCCAATGATTATCTTAACATTCGAAAACCTTTGGGATGTTGTTTAACCAGAGAGTTATCCGCCGACGACCCACACAAAATCCGTCCAATTCCTCCCGAGTTGTACAGCGGTGGCCCAGCACTTCCAAAGCAGCTGACCCCCGGAGAGTGGACATTGATGATTGTTCTTGAGGTTCCAGATCGATGGGGAGGAAATAGACGTTCACCAGCTTTACGCTATGCCTTTTTGAGTATGGAGTCAAAATCAATTGGAGGTGCTTCACGTATGGAAAAAGGAGGAACTTCAGAGAAAAGGGTCATCAAAGAGGACATCGAGGGTTTCCTCAGCCGATCTGTTATTGATCCTAGACTAAAACAACAAATTTTGTCTCGATGGAAGGATCGACTCGGTACTCTTCGCATCTATCAAGACTTTTATCGCCGTGATGAATCCACCTCCATCGAGTACCCTATTGGAGTTTGTGGCATGGAGGAGGTTGAATCATGTCTACGGTATCAAGATGAGCGTTTGGAACTCGCCGAGCGGGAAAGAATACAACGTCGGAAAATGGAAAAGAGATCCCGAAAGAAAAACAAATGGCTCATAGATGCTTTAAAGGATCCTGAACTACGCAAAGTTTTCCGTGATATTTGTTCTGGCACTATTGCCTCATAATTTTGCCTCGGCGATGAAAGTGGCACTTTTCCAAGTGATTCTTTGCTGGTGATGGAGGAATATTGTTTTCTTTTCTTTGCGAAGCACCAGATTTGAGGGATTTTTTCTGTTGAAATAAATCCCAAAATTTGGTCCCAAAGGGACTGAAAGCTGGCAAGGGGGACATTTGGTAGATATTTCATGTATGTAAACAAGGCTATTGAAGGATAGTCCCTAGTACCTTACAAAGGAATTAAAAACGGAACACGTTTATCGAGTACTGTTCTTATCTTGTTTTCTACTGCGGTTTCCGATACTCGCTTACGGCGGAAGGCCCCTTTCTCGGCGAATATCCTTTTATCATAATAGGAAGTGAGCAAAAGGGTAAATTGAACGGAAAACACTAGGCTCATATAAACCTCAAATCCATTCAGCCTAAAGTAACTGAGTTTAAAAAGATATGTCATGTGATCACAATTTCCAAAAATAGAAATCCCAATTTCTTGGTCGGCGCTTGGAAAGCGGCACACCATCCTCTCACCACCAACAATAGCTCAGAGAGCCTCACACCAGCGACCGCTTCTTTGCTGGCGCGTACCCTAGGTCATCGTTCCGTTTGCCGCGCGATGAAGCCAACGAGTGTAAAAATACATCTTCCATGTTGAAACATCGTGACTGACCAATCGACAGCGAGTCGCCGAGTTGGGATGCTGAAGAACATTGCCACGATACCCAGGTATCGCGCCAGCAACTTGGTTCATCTGAAGAGAGAACCAATAGAGAGGCGAGGAGATTGTTTATTTCCACGAGGGGGTTTCGGTAGCCGGGGGACCGTACACGCTTGACGCTGCGTCTGAGAAGTGATAGGCTATCGTGAGTTCAGGTTGGAACGCGATGATGGATTTTGAAGTAAATACTGCCATCATTCTGATGTCAACCCGGTTACAGACGCCCTACAGGTGTTAAGGTTATCGTGCCAACGCTGGTGTTGAAGGAAATAGACGTCCCAGCCATGAAATGAGAGGCTCCTCAAGCGAGGGTCCCTTATTTTTGACCTATGTACGTGGGCCTGTCGCTGTTCATGAATAGGCTCTCTAGTACATGGTTATGTCAAGTACAGATAGTGTCTCTGTCGGAGGATTTGTTCCAAGGCCGTTGTACAGGTGGCCCGTGGAAGATTCCACGACCTTGTTGACGATATATCCTGCACAACCTTCTTCCTTTCTAAATATATACTCTTCTTCTACACACCCGACCATATACTTCTGCTTTGTTTCTTTTTTCCTTGGTCACTTCGTTTCTTTGGTTTCTCATACTCGGTCTGTAATCAAGTCTTCGGTATCGTCTTCGTCTTTCTCCAGTCAACTTACGCCTTTCGTCTTTTTTCTTTCTTGCTTCGGGTTTGGGTTTTAGGATTCTATTTCTTCTCGTCCAATTTCTTTTCCACGAACATCTTCCCGGCGGAGATCTCCAACGAGATGAAACTCCTCACAACATCATCCCGAGTCCTGCTCTTCATATCCAGTACCTCAGCTCTTCTCATCCCACGATCGAACATCACGGTTCAAGGCACAGGTGTTCAAGGCATAAAACTAGCTGGTAAGTCTTCTATCAGCACTCATATCCTTCTCACAACTAACAGACCCCCTAGCATCATCCTCAACGAAAGACGCAAACACAAACTTATCACCATCCAACCTCCCCACCTTCACAGTAACCCTCTCATCCTCATCACAAACCCCAACAATAACACCCTCACCAAAAAGGCGCCTCTACTGCACCAACCCATCACTCGAAGACGGTGACGGGATCTGCACCTGCAACGTCGGAGTGTACACAACAACTATCACACCCCCAGGCGGAGCCGGAAATGCATGTCCTAGATCAATTTCCGTTCCTGAATCGGCACAGAGTGTGAATGCGCAAATCCTAGCTACGTCAACGAACAGTTTACCGCCTGGGATTACAGGCGCTCCAGCTCTGAGTTGCTCGAACAATAGTTTGGAGAACAGTGATGGATTATGCACTTGTAGTGCTGGAGGCGTGACCGCTACTCTGTTGCCTTCTGGAGGAAAGGGACAACCTTGTCCGAAGACGATGAGTTGATGAGTTGTTAGTTGGTGTGGGATCATGGGTGTTGAGAGTTGGTTTCTAGTTTATAATGATATGTAATGTTTGGGCTTACGAACCTGGGGTTTATGATGAGATGGAAAAGCATGGATTGGAGTTTTGAGCGTTGATTTGTTTGTTTTGACTTGGGAAGGGAGTAGAGATACCCTATTGTTTAGTTTATACTCTTGGGATGCAATTCATATCTCATCACTAAGAGATCTTTTATTGGGATATTCTATTTTCTAGAAACTTACCGAGTGACAAAGTCCTTCTCATCACCATTGAGTTTATTATCAACATTCAATAGTCATCCAAGAGCAACTCGTTCTTCCACACCTCTTCTCTTCAGGCCTCTCCAAGTGCCAACAAACAACGATCCACTCGAGAAACTCACTTCGTAAGCGAATGACACCCCCTTCGTCTCTCCACGACTTTCCACTTAGTTGACTCAGCTTATACACCATCACCCAACTCCCCTCCTTACACCTCGCTGCCTTAGATCCTCCTCCCATTCGCGCACACCCTCCAGCTTCCAGCTCCCAGCGCCTAAACTCACGTTATCATAAGATCCTCCTCCCGCGACACCGTGACTCTGGCCATGCGGCCACACTTACGCCCAACGCTAAAGAGGTGGGTGTATGTAAGTAGGTGCTTTGTATCCCTGTACACAGTTTTGTTTTCGGGAGGCCGGAGTTGCGTGACGGAGAGGAGTATTTGGTGGAGCGATAGAGAGGTGATAGAGAGGTGCTGGATTCAGATTCATACCTGACAAATCAGATTCTCTCTCAAATATCTTCATTACTTTGCGAAAATCTTGGTTTACGGGGCTTGCGTGTTACTTTCGCGCGGATTTCTTGAGCCCTTAAAATAAGCGAGGCTGCGAGGGGCTCCGTGCTATTTTTAGACTCCCAGCGCTCAGCACTGAGACAATAGTAGTTATCTAGATTGTTAGCAAGGCATCGCTGGCGCCTATTCCATGTCTGCCTTGAAAGGAAGGAGTCTTCATCTACCAACTAAGCTTAAGTGGCATGGATTTTGAGACAGGAAATGCCCTCAAGGTAGCCTCGGAGAGCTTGAGTTAGACCCTTCTCGTACCGTCTGCAACTTCACAACTGTGGCTCTTCCCGTCGTCTCCTCCATAGCATAAAGAGATTGAAGAAAACTCTAATGAATGTCAGTCGCCAAGGTGTTTCTGGTCCACTTCTAAAAAAAAAAGGAGATAATCACCCTCGTGGTACCTAAAAGCACTTGGTGCCTTTAGCCACTCCGGTTTACCCCGTTCTTTGACTCTTTTCTGCCCTCTTTTCTGCCCGAATGATAACTGGGTTACTTTTGGTGAGATTGATGGAGTACCAAAAGCCAAAGACTGAGAGACTGAGACAATTTTTGCTAGAATTGATCGCCTAGACTTAAGCATGTTTCAAAAAGGTACCAGCAGTATGAAACAACGAGAAGGTAATTGCTGAAAAGAATATGATGTGATAGTATTGGAGATTTTAGCTGTAGAAGGGGAGAGCCAGATTCTTGAAGGCATTTTTTGCTGGCGTCGAGCAGAAAGATGGGAAAGGACTGAAGTCTGTAGTAGCCCCCACTTAAACAGAAATAGAAACACGAAAAAGAAGCCATCAAGTTTTGATTTGTAGAAAATATGTACAACTGAAGCTGGATTCAAAACCAAAACCGTCTAAACGGACATACCGTATGCCACTGATCTCCTGTCTATTTTAGCCTTCTTTCTCATAATACAAAGTCGCAGTCTCTCCTGTCTTATACCCCAAGAGCAAAATATAGAGAAGAGGGAATTTATCTTCACTTCCCTTCTTCACACACAACCGCCACAACAACACAAATATCGTCTACCTTGCCACCACGCCAATTCTCATTAGGGTATTCCCTCTGGACCTCCCTTGCAAAAGGGCCATCGAGTTTCGTGTTCATACTCGCCATCTTCGCTTCCTGTGCAATCCCCACAGCCAAAAAGCTCTGTAAAGGAGGTATTTCCTCCGCACCACTACTCCCATCATCCGCTGTAATGAAACTGCTTATGCTGGTTCCAACATCGATTCCCTTCTCAGTATGTACCCAAGCCCTCGCCGAAACCATGATCCGCGAAACAATCTTCAAAACCTCATGCCTCGACAAATTATCCCAAACCCCATCACTAGCAAAAACCAACACATCCCCATGTCTCACCTCATGCTGGCTCGCATTAGCATCCTTGGGTAAATCGCAAAGTTGCGTCCCCCCAAACGCCGCCTGTCTCGCCCTCATCTTCTTCGGTATAATACTCAGCTGATACGGCGTATTAAAAGCATGAGTCTGTGGTTCCGAAGAGCTATGCACCGCATTCCGTCTCAACTGCACAAACCCACTATCCCCCAAATTCGCAACCTCAAGCCTTCCGCTTTCCCTCACAATAGCAACACAAGCTGTACTCCCCCCAGCCCTCACACTCCCATCATCGCAGATATCCTCATACCCCTTTTGCATCAGACTCCTCGCGCCTAAATTCGGTTTCCCAGCTTCAGGTTTATGTGTGTACGCAGCATGAGCCATGTAATCGCAAAATCCATGCGAGAAATCCGCCGGATCAACACCTGAATCTACCCATCCTCCCACACCATCTGCAATCCCGAATGCGACGTCGGAGCTTTCTCCCACGCGGGAGATGAAGAAGGCGTCTTGCCCGCTGTCGGGACGTGTGGATTTATCTTTCCGACGCGCGAGGATGTGGCTGTAGGGGTTGAAATTGAAGACGTTTTTCGCGGGGTTGAAGCGCCGGTCTTTGGCAGTGAAGGAGGAGGAGATTCCGTAGGAGAATTTGGGGGGTGATTGTAGGGTTCGTGATGCATGGAGGTGCCTGGTGAGGGAGGGGAGGGATGGAGCTCGTATTTTCTGACATGTTCGGGAGGTTTGTCGATATGCGAGTGAGTTTGGACGTCGCGATGTAGAGTATTTCGCTATTGGGATATGTAGGGGAGCTACACTGGAAGTGAGAGTTGCGACTGGCGCAATAGTGGCTCGGTGTGTTGCGATCGCGACGTTGCGCAGAGATGTGGCCATGGTTGAGGCTCTTTGGCAGAAATTGGGGAGCGTGGCCTTGTGGCCTTGTGGCCTTGAGGCCCACGAGGTAGCGGTTGTAGGTGTTATGGAATTCGGAGTGCCATTTGGTACATTTAGTAGGTGAGAATAGCAATTGGTAATCGGGATAGAAAACAATCACTGAATTGGGGGTCGTTGTGAAGGAGGAAGTTTCATTGAAAAGATTCCCCAGATCCCTGTTGTCCTCCGTCATTTTGAAGGCCCCTGTTTCTAGAAACAAACTCGGCTCCAGATGCCGTCGGGTACCGACTTCAATGTTTCATAACCTCACTTACAGCTTATTATATTTCCCTTTTAGATTATTATTGACTCCATTTACACATTTCTAAATGTTTGGGTGCTTGGTAGAGTGAAAGCTAAAGTTTTATTCTTCTTCGAGTATAATAATCTATTTTATCTCAAAATGTCTTAGACAATAGAAATGATCAAACTAAATAGCAAAAGAAGTCTTGACATTTCTACCGTCAAATGTTGATCCATAGCTTCTATTTCTTTCAAGTGTTTAGAACAATTTTCTTTACCGAGTGAACATATCACTTGCGAATCAAGATACGCTATTATTCAAGGAAAAGGGTGGATGGAGAGAAAATATAACCATATCCAAAGCTTGCATTGTTGTTACAATGCTCGGAGTCCTGAGAGCCTTTTGTAGCGATTGAATTTCCTGAGAATGTCAAAGGAAGATGTCCAGCTTTTCCAAATCGACTAGATTTTCATATTGGGTATCTTTACATGCCATATTCCCCCTCCCCAAAATATTTCCATACAATACATACCAATCTCGAAATTCTCAATGCACAAGAACAACCGGCTTCCCCTTCTCCCACCCATCGAGGCTCTCCTTAATATTAACCCAATACCTCATCCTGACCGCCTCCGCCGCCGCAAGTTTCATATCATCCCCCCTAAACGCTTTATCGAGTATTTCCTCACTCTTCGCAATCCGTTCATCATTAATCGTCTTCATCTCCTCCAACTCGTCTTCCTCCTGCGCATTCTCAATCTCCTCCCTCGCATCGAGAACCTCCATCAACAGTTCCGGATCCTCAGTTTTCGCAGTCTCATCTTCTGCGACATCTATCCCCCTCTGACTCAATAGATATTGTGTTCGTAATAGTGGGTTTTGGAGCGTTTTGTAGGCTTCGTTTATTCGTGCTGATGTTGCTTCTGCGCGGAGCTTGAGGTGCGCTCCGTGTCGGTCAGGATGGGCTACTGCTTGGAGTTGGAGGAATTCTTTCCGTAGTTCGCGGGGGTCGATGTGGAAGGGTCCTGAGGGCGGAGGACCTTGTGGGAGCGTCTTAGGGAAAAATTCGTAGTGTGTTTGGGGTATTGCGCTCGCTCTTGGAGGGACGTTGTTCGTTGATTGAAAATTTGAGGTTGTGCTCTGCCACCGCCTTTGGTGTATGTTTGCGCGGGATGGTTGAGTGAGTTTATCCCTGCATGATTGGCATATGGTCGAGACTGGCAAAGAGGTAAGTGAGGGAGCTGTCGAGAAGGTGTGGCGGGTTGAAGGTTTATGTGTTCTCAAAGCCTGCTGGCTATGGCGGAATATCGCGGATCGCATTTCTGGATTATATAGGAGCTTTGAACTTTCTCTGCATCGATCAGGGTTGGTTTGGAATGTAGTTACTGTGGTTGTTGCTCAGTGTGAAAGACTTTGTATTGAGAGGGCAAAAGTAAAGGCATCTCAGTGGATGACGTCGAGGAAGCTCGAGGTCCTCGGTCCGAAATCGGAGATTCAAATCAGCCTTTAACAATATCACCCCTCGACATTATTCACTCTCGTTTTCTACTCGGTAATTTTGAAACCAAAAGTTGACATCAGCACTTGATATCGAAAGAATCTCGCTAAGGTATTTTATTAAAATGGGGCATAGTCAAGTTGTCAATGAAGGAAGTCAACCCAGAAGATCCTCGGAGAAGTGCCACTTCCAAAGGAAAAGCCCATCCACCAAAGCACCAATGAGAGTATCTTGATTGCAGTTTAGATGTGCCACTACATCGAGCCGTCCAGTTGATTGAGGATCTCCGCGCATCCAAACAATGTTTTCATTGCCTTATCAGAGATCCCCGATCGCGAGAGGTTTGCTTCTGTTTCAATTCATTCTCCCCTCTGTTAAGCCCCTCTCGTCTATTTCTGCTTTGTACGATGTCGACTTTAGACACAGAACATTTTAGCCCTTACCGCGCCGATGGAAAGCTTGTAAGTTGGCTATCAGTTGGGTGTTCGGTTGGAAACGGAAACTGATAGAGTGGTAGTATGGCTTCGTTTGCGTGGTCACTGGTGCTCAACAACCTGTTGGTCAAGCTATCATACATGAATTAGCTGGTGGGTAAAGTTTGTCTACTTCGATGGAAATCATTTTCTATTTTTATTCAATTGATGATCAAACACTAACACCAGATAGCTCACGGTGCGGCCTGTATTTATGGTATGCTCGAAGAACAACTGCCAATTGCCTCGTTCTGATGTTTAACCTTCTACACAGCTTGTGATAAAGGTTCAACCGACGACTACACAACCCTAATCGAAACAGTAACCAAAGACCACCCCAACACCAAAGTCATCGGATACCCTTTCAAAATAGCCAAAGAAGAAGAAACCCTCGGTCTAATCGACGATGTCCTCAACTCCTGGGGCCGCCTCGACGTCTGGGTCTGCTCCTCCGGCCTCCTAGGCCCCTCCTCAATCGACGCAACAACCCCAACAGATCTCCAAAAATGCTTCGAGGCAAACAGCATGGCTCCTTTCTTCGCTCTCAAATATGCACCTCCTGCGATGACGAAAACCACGCCGAAATTGGCTTATCCTAATGCGGCGCCCAAGGATATGAAGTATGGGAGTATTATTGTTGTTAGTTCGGTGGCGAGTACTTACGGCGGTAAGTTTCTTACTCTGAAGGGAATTGCGAGGAGCAAAGACTGATGAAAGGTGCAGGGTGTTGGGGACCGGCTTTTACTATGGCGTCTCATGCTGCTCTGGGCGTTGTGAGGGCTGGAGTTGCGGTGTTGAAGGGGACTGGGGTGAGGATTAATTGTATTTCACCTGGTCAGATTGATGTTGGAGTTGATTTGCAAGGGGTACATTTCCGTTCTGTAGTGCTGGTTTTGTCATGCGCTGACTGGATGTAGTTTGATATGCGTGGGATGGCTTCTCAGTTCCCTCCCACCAGCTTGCAGAGCAAAGAAGTGAGTGGCTACCTTTTATGTTGTTTTGGGCCAGCTAACCTTTTTGAAGAGCCAGAAGATACATATAGGCTTGGAACGCTCTGGTCTTCCGATTGAAGTTGGAAGAGTAGCTGGGTTTCTGGCTAGTGGTTTTAGTAGTTATATCACTGGTGCGAATATGGTTGTCGATGGTGGAGCCAGGTATGTAATGCCTACATGTTTGATTATACTTTACTCACGTTTAATAGTGTGATGAATCCATTAACAGTACCTCTCTGAAATCATGAACTTGTGCAAATAGGTAGATATGTTGAAACTAAATTCCATTCTTTCTTCACAGGGAAATAGAAATGCTCTTTAACGCCAGCTTCTAAGTACACTTGGAATAGGACCACAACTTGTATACAAAACTTGATAAAATTCAATTTTGATGTTGACTAACTTCAGAGAATCATTCTATATTTTTTGTAAATTTTTTGATTCATTTTTTGACGTACTATTGATCGTTTGGCTGGGTGCGGCAGGTCCAAAACCCGACTCTTGTTCAGTGGAGTTAACTTTGATGAGATCGTGGTAGGAGAAGGAATATGTATTTTAAAGATCTCAATCTAGAGTAATCACATAGTACAATAACTAGAGTGACAATAACCAAATTGATTGAAGTCGATGGCGGGCACATTGGCGGGGTAGTTCATTCGGGACCGGCCGAAATGGCCCAAAGCGGGCAACAGTAAACAGCCCCTCCATCCTCACATCTCCCTAGGCACATTCCCTCCCCCTTCCTCTCTTGCTCCCTCTCCAAATCCAAAATGGCAAACACATACCCACCCCTCCTCTCCTCCACCTCCCCAGAAGACGTAGCAGACTCCTGCGCCGAATACTCCCTCACAACTGCAGAATTCGAGACCCTCCTCACCGGCGCCGTAGCAGCAAAAGCAACCGCCTACTGTCCGTACTCCCAATTTCGAGTTGGAGCCACGATTCTCACCGAAGATGGGAAATATATTAGTGGCGCGAATGTAGAGAATGCTGCGTATCCTGTGGGAACGTGTGCTGAACGGGTGGCGTTTGGGAAGGCGGTTACGGAGGGGCATAGGAAGTTCAAGGCTGTGGCTGTTGCGACGGATATCAGTCCGCCTGCGAGTCCTTGTGGGATGTGTAGACAGTTGTGAGTTTTCTTTGTTGCGGGGGTGATGGATGGGGATAGGGTGAGAGGGTGAGAGAGAGTTGAGGGGTGATTGTGCGGAGAGCAGAGAGGAAATGGGGAATAAGGGAGAGTTTGGGCTGACATTGTATAGTATTCGGGAGTTCTGCGACTTGAAGACGCCGATTTTTATGTTTGATAAGGATGGGGCTTTTGTGGTTATGCGATTAGAACAGGTCGGCCTCCCACCAGTCTCATGGAGACTCTGTATGTTTACTGACATATTGCTTGTAGTTACTCCCATTATCGTTCGGTCCGGAAGCCCTCCCTCCTCCGAGTACCCTTTTGTCGGCGAGACCTGGAACTTGATGATATTTTGAGTTGTGGTGATTTTGAATAATGGCAAAATATAGATTTATATTTTAGATGCGAGATACGGGCGTGCAAACGCAGATGTGGTGCAACAAGGTTAGCTGCTGTGCCAATTGGTAATTGTCACCCCATGCGTGATGAGGTGTCCTCTTTCGATATTGGGGAGGTGGGCAAGTTTGGGCAGTCTCTATTGATGGATCTGATGTATATCCATGCAATAAAAGTTCTGCTCTAGATATATTTTGCCAAATTTCCTGCTAGTTATTGTAGGTTTTGTATGAGGAAGTGGTTTGGGTTTTCTGATCCCTTCCCCCAAAGATAGCTAGCTACCTCCTTATTTCACTATAGTCCTTGTTTTTCCTCCAGTTAGTACGAGTACCGTACAGACAGAGGAGACACCTCCCGTTAATCAGAGCGTTTCCGGTTCTCCAGCATGGCCTTTTATATTAGATTTTCAATAGGATATAGCAACAAATATATGGAGCCATTTTGAAGATTTACTTTGATACCTACGTTCTCTACATGGAAAGCGACAGTCTCATCCCATTCAGTCAGTATACATACTTCAGTTCACTGATGTTGGTTTCTTGTTCTTGGATAAGAGTGGACGTAGGCCACTCCTGGTCCAATTGATATGGGAGTTTCTCAATTCTTGGTAGAAGATATAAATAGAGTATTCCCGGCGAAGTGGGCGATCAACCAAACGTAAAAGTGATAGAGTTGACCTAGGCCCGGTTGACTTTGACTTTGGTGGAAGGCACGTTTTGGCGGCATGCAAGGACTGCCAAAGTTTGATTGCTCCAGACTTGTGATGCGGTCGTTCCTTCCCTCATCGATCTTGTTTCTTTGGCTTGTTCCTCTGCAAAGGTTAAATAGGTCCCTCCGTTGGGAAGGAAAAATAAGGTCGCTCTTTCCCGACATTGGCTTTTAGACGACCGAGAAGAAGGAAGGGACGACCACCACTCAGCCACCCTGTGCACTAATTAGATAATCCCTCTGCCAACTTGGATCTCCTAGTACTTATTGTCGAAAATGTTCATATTCTCAAGCTGAGATTAGATCTGTCTAGTCGTGTCCTTTGTTCTGGGAATAAAGTAGGAAGGGAGTGTTGAGAGAGGTCGCAGACTAGCTCGACTGTGGTATATTCGCTCTTGCTCTACCGAAAGTTCGATACGTTAGAAGCGCTTCGGAAAATCATGGGATGAGGATGGATATAATTCCAATCTCTATAAGTACGATATTTCCTCAGCTTCTCTTTTACTCTGGATGAATAGGTAACTTTCCCCGTCTCTTTGGACCTGTAATCTATTCCTAGCACTTCCACAGGCAGCGCCTTTGAGGTTGATTTTGAGGCAGAGCTGCCACCAGACGGAAGTCCAAGCTCTACCCCACGATCGATGGTGAGGCACGGATTTATGGCGTTAACGTTGACGGGAAACGTTGGCGTTATTTTCCCCAAGCAATTGGGCGTTTTCCTGACGAGGTTATTTGTTGGGTGTTTCCTAGCCTCAAATCCAGGTACGGAGACACTTGGCTGGGTAGATTCAACATCAATCTGATAGCTTTGTACGGAGCACGTACGTACTTTGTAGAAAAAAGAACAATACGCAAGACTGTCAAACTCTTTATATTGTTTCCACGAAATCGATGCACTCGCGTGGACCTCGGTTCATGTGATAAAGAGGCCTGGCCTGGACCTGGACCTGGACGCTAGATAGATTAGGTGCGTATTTCCGTATTTCCTGTTTGGAGGAGGCACAGCACAGCATGTTCCTAATCGCTGTACTAGTACAACCTCAAATTCGTCAGGATAGGAAGGAAGTTCAAACGACGTGGCAACTTGGCAATTAGCAATTAGCAATTAGCAATCAGCAATCAGCAATCATCCCCTAGGTAGTTCTCTAACCCAACCTCCCGCTCGAGAGTTTTGCCTCACGGAAAAAAAAGAGGCTCTTCGTCAAATCTGCAGGGCCAGGTCAGCCAGCGTTGGTTGGTGATAGTAGCCCCAGTTACGAGTTACGAGTTACGAGTTACACGACATAAGTAATCTTCAACGCTGACTCTATTGGTGCTCCAATCGCCATGCACACCTGCGGCGCTGAGCAGCGCATATTGCCTAAATCCAGCCTCACATCAATCCTTGTGTCCGCTTGATACCTTCAATAACGCACGTCAGCTTCCTCGTCAGATGTGTACACCTCTTCACAATTGCTTGGGGAGATAGTCAACACGGAAAACGCACGATACCAGATACTAGATCATGATACGGAGAGGATGAAAAGCTGCACCAGAAAGCCCCCCAAGTCCTCGACATTGCCCGCGAACCGCCGGCATTTACTGCGATATCCGCTCATGCAACATCCCTTTTGGCCACCATGTCTGGCTCGAAATGGGCGAATCCAGAACTCCTCCTGGGCGCCAGTTGTATTTCTCCAGACTCTCTGGGCAAGTACAAATGCTGGGCCGTCAAGGAGCAGAGTTTTGCCCATGAAGTATGGAATATTATCTCGACGCAGATTGTCAAGGTTTTGCAGAATCAACCCGAGCCTTTGGAAACGAGAGACATGGATCTCATGCTGCAGATGTTCATGATAGGTGAGGAGGAGGCACGTTCGACCCCGACCATTCTCTTCAGTTGCCACGACCTGAAGACTCGCCAACGAGCAATGCATCTAGTGCACAGGAGTTCGATTCTCTTACAGCACCCCGAGATTATGATGGCGGGTTGTTCGCCAAGGCGTCGTCCTTTGGCAATGGAAGAGACTACCGAAGTCCCAGCTCTGCCTCCCGGTGTCTACGCTACGGAACCTTTGAGACATTGCGGAGTTTCTGTGCTTATCTCTGGGGAGCAACGGCGTTCTCCTCGAAGGGCTACATTGGGTGGAATTGTCTTTATAGCCGGATTATTTTACGGCATCATTACGCTTTATGCTTGCAAACAAGATTCCAGCATGATTACAGAACCGGATTCGGACCAGCAATTTTCTTTTTATGAACCACCGAAAATTGAGGAATCTTCCGAGGGAAGACACGACTCGGGAGCAGACTTGAGTCTAGGTAAGAGACAATCGAATTTCAATGCAACTTGTACTAATTATTCAAGATGACATGTCACCAACGGCGTTCTCGTCTCCTGGAAGTAGCAGAGGAAATTCTACAAAATCTAACGATCCTTCTACCCCAGGAACATTTACAACGCAAGGTATGAAGGAAACCCTGATGATTTCATGACTCGATATGTAAAATCAATCCAGACTACATCTCATTTATCTTCTCAAAATCTCAACTCGTATTATTTCACCCGTCTCAGTGCTAATGGAACTAGCAGCTTCTTCAATATCTAGAGGAAGTTCTTCGGCATCGGCGCCAAATTCACGACCTGAGCCACGTCGAAAACATATGACAGCATTAGGAGAAGACAGTATCTCTCCCGAGCTGGGCAATATATTTGTGTCCGCCCCAGCAAACAGTCTTGACTGGGCGTTGGTGGAAATTGAGAACGCGGAATTAATGTTGGAAAATATATCGTTGAATAACAGACGTGGGTGAAGTACAGCTCCAAAAGATATATATTACTAAATATAGGCAGGGTTTATGACCAATAGTATATATTGGAGAGATCAAAGTCTCCACACTGAAGCGATCCATCCAAAAGGGGTAGCACGAGAAGCTACGGAAGCAGATGTATTGATATGTACAGGTAATAGAGATGATGCATTGCTAGGACGGTTGTCAAGTATTTCTACGTTTCAAAAGGCGCCTGGGAGCAAACGATTTCAAGAATTATGGGCGGTAAAATGCATCAATGGAACTTTCTGTAAGTTGTTCCATTCTTCTCATGGCAATGATACTGAGTTTTTTAGTTGACGGGGATTGTGGATCTTGGGTTGTCGAGTGCGATACTGGGAATTTATGCGGCATTGTGGTCTTTGGGTTTCCCGGAACTGATACAGCCTACATCATTCCCGCCGCTCATATATTCGATAGAATGCAGACCCATCTTAAGAAACGGGTTGAATTGTCAACACCTGAATTATGGAGTGCAAGAGAAGATTTTGCGAAGAATGCTGCATTGATGAATCCGCCGCCTCTGCAACGAGCCGATTCGGCAAGAACCATCAGAACGGAAAAGGGGAGGAGCTCGATCGGACAAGCACCCTCTACTCGCATGTCATTCGAAGAGGATCCAAGTTCGAGGCGAAGGTCATGGAGTCAGAACTCCATTCAAAGCACTGTTTTTGACACGAGGTCGCTACATTCAACATCATCACATTTCTCCAAGATACCTACTCACCTCGCCAACGAAACACATTTGATGCCAGGTCACGAACGCTTGCCATCCGTTTCCCACGCTTCACAGTTGAGAGTTCGAACAAACTCTACCTACTCTGGCTCATCCAACCCCTCTCACCGGTTCTACAGACCCTATTCCACCGCCTCTACATTCCAATCCATCGACTCCGCTTACGGTAATCCGCCCTGCAACAACCTATGGGTAAGAAACCTCCCGTCTGAACCCGACGAAGGCGACCTCAGAGAATACTTTAGCCAAATGGGAGGTTTCGAAGGCCTCCGAATGAAGCTCAACGACCCAGAATGCTTCGTCCAATTCGCAGACGTCGCCTCGGCCACCGAAGCGATGCAAAAATCTGACGACCATCGCTTCAGCAGCGAAGACAAATGGGGGATCATGGTTGGGTACGCATACAACGGTGTCACGCCCGCCGGAATTATCCCCTCGCAGGAGGAGTTGGAGTTGGAAATTAGTATTGCGGAATTACTTGGTCAAGATTCTGCACCGAGTATTCGGGAACCGGGGGCGAGAGCTTCGAGAGCACTGGATGAAGAGGCCGAGGAGGAGGAGAGGAGACCGGCGCCTCCAAAGCGGGTGAATAGTTCGGCGAATAAACAGGTTACTAACAAGAGTCGGATGTTGAAGGAGATGTTTGCTGAGCTGGGTGAGTTGGAACTTGAGAGTAGGGAGAGTGACAAGATTTTGGTGGGGGATAGTGATTATGATGATGAGGATACTGAGGAGGAGATTGAGGAGGTGGATTAAATATAAGGTTGGAAGTGAGACGTAATCTTATTTTGATCGCTGGGAGAACGGAAAAAAGGCAGTCGGGATAGGTTGTCGGATGAGCAAGGCGGGTGGGTGGTCGAGGATCGTGAAAATTATTGGACGATTACGATGACATGAAGGACTTCGATTCTGGGATGGAAATTGGCTTGTTTATACCCTGATATAGAGTACACTTATTGCAGCACTTTGGCCATTTTTTACCTTTTTCCGTTTAGCGCTTAGCTTAGCATAGTCTTGTATCTGTAATAATATCTCTTGAAAAGTTCTAATGATAAAGTGATGTTCGTGGGATAGTCCCGGATATAACGCGTGACTTGCCCGTGAGACAGACGTAAGTTTTGCGCTTACAATTAGGATACATCTCAATTAACAATGAAGTGCGTGTCGATTTGGTACTTGTTGTTATAGCTGGGGATAGGTAAGCTGTCAAGGCAGAGGAGAGGGTAAGATGAAGTAGATTATCAGAGTCGAGTTGGGTAGAGTAATGCTCAACAACACTACTCTCTTCTTCTCCAATCGACTCGCGTGAAAGTCCCTTGGGGTAAATTGGTGTAACTCGAGCCCATATCTTTTTTTTTTTTTTTTTTTTTTTTGAAATATACATTTCTGCTCTCCCAGAGACTCAGAGAGTAATGGGTGGAGGATTTGCATGTGGAAGAATCTAGCGGTGAGGAGTAAAAAAATGTTTATTCAGAGTATAGTAAAATGAAATGTTTTAGAAGTATTACTTGGAGGAAGGGAACCTGTGAGCTGTGATTGTGGAATGGAGGATTTTTGGATAATAGAAGTGGCGGTGTATAAGTAGCTCATACGGAGGACGCGGTCATAAGTATGGAGAATATAGGGCTGTGCACTGTAGGGGTGCTCTAAAAGGTGGTAGGTGCTCTGAAGCTACTTTTTAGTTGGTTTAGGGGTTAGAGCTTTTTTAAGGCTATTTATACTAATTATATACTCTTAGCTTCTCTTTACTTAATAATCTACCTTCTCTATACTTATTACCCCCTTTAAGCTTAATAATCTCTTTAATATACCTTAGAATATGCTTAATCTATACTTATATCTTCTCTTATAGTATATCTTCCTAATACTTAATCTATACCTCTTTTAATACTTTCTTAGAATTAATTAGCCCTTCTTTTGTTATTTCTCTCTTTATCTAGTACTAAGTTAGCTCTATAGTATTAAGATTAGGAGAGTTTCTTAGCTAAAGAAGCTTATATATAGTATATATATTAAAGACCTTCTATTATTCTTAGTAAGTATAAGTAAAGGTATTATCTTCTTATATTAAAGTCCTTAGCTAATCCTCTTTATATTTTTATATAAAAAGAAGAAGTGAAGAATATAGAATCTTCTCTTAATATTAGTACTAGTTTATCCCTTCTTATATAACGGCACGAAATATATACTATAGAAGAAGAGGTATATAAGAGTACGTTCGAGACTAAATAACGTAAGTAGATACTAGGCTCTAATATAGAAGAAAAGGAAAAACTATCCTTCTTCTATACTAAGTATAAACATCTATATATAAGAGGTTAGAGACTACTAAGTCCTAATAAGAATAATAACTAAGTCCTTTTTAATATAGCTACTAAAATAATAAGGGCTTTAAAGCTAAACATATAAGACCTTAAAGCAAAACATATAATATCTAATTCTTACTCCTTTTAGCCTCTTCTATCTTATAAGTCGTAGGAGTATTAGTAGTTATAGAAGTATTAGTAGTTTTATAAATACTAATAATTTAAGATAGTATGCTATTATATCCTCTCTTCTTTAAAAAGACTCGTCCTAAGTCTTCGGTTATTAATTAGTATAGTATTAGTTAACTAGAGTATTATTTATATAATTATTATAAAGAATATAACTTATCTACTATTATAGTGTCTAGTAGTCGAGGTAGAGTTAGTAGCTAGTAGTATTATTATTTTAAGAGATAATTGTTCTTTATTTACTATTATATACTATATAATAATAGATATAAATAGAAGAGAGGCTAATTATTAGCTATTAGGTAGAAAGCGGTATACTACTATAAAGTTATTATATTCTTACTATTATTATATGTTATAATAGTAATTATTAAGTAATAAACAATAATTATAAAGTAATAGCTATTATTATAAGTAGTATATTAGTAAGTGACTTTTCTCTAATTCTAACTTCTCTTCTTCTTTTCTTTTTATCTAAAATAATATATAGTAAGAATACCTTCTAATTAAGTATATCCTTATATACTAACTTTTATCCTAGAATATATATATATATTATATATATATATATAAAAGTAAGTCTTTCCCTCCTTTATTAGGCCTAGTTTAAGACTAATTTAATATAGTAAAATACCTCTCCTATATCCTCCTAGTATACTTCTAGCTACTTACTAAGTCTATTACGTTTAGTATCTTTAAGTAAAATCTTAGAATAGAGATTATATATACGCTTTTAAGAAGCTAAAGTCGAAGAAGTATAGGTACTATATAGAGTAGAATACTATATACATTCTAGTAAGTTTAATTCTAAATATATACTAAATCTATTCTAACTTAGATAGTTACTATAGTTTATAGAAAAGGAGTTTAGTAAGCTTAAGCTTAAGGAGGAGAAGGGGGCTATTAAGAAGGCTACTAAGGCCTTAGATAAGGTATTAGTTATTACTAGTATAAAGGCACTAAAGAATAGTTTAAAGGTGTAGTTCGCCTTCTTAGAAGAGACTTAAGCACTTTATACTAAGGTTACTATAAGTACCTCTTATTTCTTAAAAGGGTTTTAGTTACTAATATTTAACAGTCCTTATACTATACTATAAAGAGTAAGACCTTTGTCTAAACCTAGGTTTAAGTCCTCTTTAAGACCTACCTAAAGAGTTTATAAGCATTCCCTCCTAAGCTAGTTATAAGAGGTCGCCGAGATAAGAAGCATACTTATAAAGAGGAGGTAGAAGAAGAGCTAGTTTAGGCTCCTTACGCTTAAGAGAGTAGGAAGAAGGATAATAAGTTAAAGAAAGGAGAGGCTTTAGCTTAGAGAGAGTTAGTAGGCTCTATTTCAGTAGTAACTTAGTCTTAGTTCTTTACTTTATTAATTTTAAACATTCTTACTAGTTAGTGTTTTATCTTAGGTTTTTATTATAAGTTCCTTATTAAGAGTAACTAGAATTAAAGAGTATTAGTAGAGTTTTATAAATTAACTCTTTTACTTAATTCTTATCTAATTCCTATATATTAATCTATTTAAAGAGAAGTTAAAGTAGTTCTAGCTATTCTAGATATTTAGTATAAAAGTCTTTTAAATAATATAGTAAACCTTAAAAATTATCTATAAAATACTAAGTAAGATCTAAATCGTATCTAACCTATTTTACCTAGTACTATAACTATTTTTTAAAAAGTCTACTACTAAGTATTTCTTAAACCTCTTATTCTTATATACCTTAAATAATATCTAGTAGAGGCTCTAGAGCCTCTTATTCTAGTAGAGAGGTATTTAGATCCTTTAAAAGTATATTAAGAGTAAAAACATTATAAATTAATAATCCTTCTAAAAGTTTTAGCTTATAGAAGTATCCTATATAATCTAGTATTTTAAAAGGTCTTATCTACTATTTAATAAGCTTTTAACTAAGATAATTTATCTTAAGATTCTTAGTAAATAAGTAGACTTTATCTCTAATATCCTAGTTAATAGCTCTTTAGTATTAATTTATACTATTCTCTATCTTTTTCTAAGCCTTACTTATATTATCTTTTACTATTCTCTAAGTAGAGTATATATATTAGGCTACTTTTACTACCTTATTATAATTAAGACGTTCTTAGAGAATAGACGTCTTTAACATATTCTAGTCTTATAAAGTCCTTAAGTTAAGTTTAAACTTAAGCTAATAAGAGGTTATACTAATAGATAAGTATAAAAGTATTATTTATACTTTATCTATTAAAAGGATTAATTTACTCTAGTTATCTTAGTAGTAGTTTATAAAGGGCCTTAGTCTCTAATTAATATATTAGTTTATTATCTCTATCTATCTATCTATTTATTTATAGTAGGTAGTACTAAGCTTAAGCTTAATACTAATTATTTAATAAAATTTAGTCTAAAATAATAATATAAATTAAGGTCTTTAATTAGCTATAATTAACTTAGAGTAGTAACTAAAATAATAAATCTATTAAATAAAGAGTTTAGCTAAGCCTTTAACGTTTATAGTTAAGTAGTAGAGTATTAATACTAAATCCTTTCTAAGTTAGTTAATAAATACTAGTATAGCGTCGAATCTATGTTTATCTTTTAAGAATAATTTAAAATCTATATATAAATATTATATAAGATAGTTAGGTACTAGAAGAGAGTAAAGAAAGCCTTACTACTTAGTCTATTAAGGATAAGAGTATTTATAAGCTTAATAATTTACTACGTACCTCTTATAGTCTAAACCTAGTCTAACCTAGTAGTAGTATTATACTAATAACTAGTATATCTTTTTTATACTTAGGTAAGTACTAGATACTTAGTTATAGACTTCTTAGATTAGCTTTATATATAGTTTAGTATTCCTTTAAATATAAAGTCGATTTTTAAAAAGAAGTAAATTATCTAGTAAAATAGAGTATCTATCTAGAAGTTTATAACGTTCTTTCTAAAAGAAGCATAGGTTATCTTCTTTTAACTTCTAAATTATATCTAAACTTAACTCTAGAATAATATCTATTATATTAAAAGATATAGACTATTCTTATAAAAAGATCTAAGTAAGTTTAGTATTAATTTAAGAGTCTAACTAATTAGGTCCTAAGAGAGTATATAAGCAGCTATCTAATTTAACTTAATTATAGGTTTTTAGGTCTTATTTATATTAAGTTAATATATCTACTTTTTAATTACTTTTCTTAGATATAAATTAGATCTAAAAGTTAAAGTCTAATAAAAACTCTATCTATTAAACTTACTTAGCTATAAGTAGCTTAGTTATTATAAAGTATTTTAATAATCTATAGTCTAAATATATATTAATATACTTCTAATATAATATAAGTTTAAAGTACTATTTCTTAAAAGCTTTTATAATAGTAGATAGTTCTTTATTATAGATCTTCTAGTTTAATTTATAGCTAACTAAGACGTGTAAGTAGAACCTAATAGAGTACTAAAAGCTATTATATTATTATAAGAAAATACCTACTATTACTCCTTCTAAGGAGTCTATTTCTACCTTTATATTATAATTAGAGTTAAAGTAGTATAAGGTTTATATAGTAAGTCGCCTAGTCCTTAGCGCTTTAAAGGCTTTATTATATTTAGGTGTCTATAGAAAAGGCTCTAAAGAGTATATTATCGTAGTTAGAGGTTTAGTAATTTTAGTATAACTTTTAATAAATTATCTATAAAATCTTATAAACTCTAAGTAAGACTTTATACCTATTATAGTAGTAGGTTAGACCTAGTTCTATAAAGGTTCTACTTTTTTAAGGTTAACTTTAAGTCCCTTTATAGTTAAGATAAATCCTAAGTATTTAACTCTAGTAATACTAAATTCACTTTTCTTAATATCTACTTAGAGTCCTACTTCTTAAAGCTAACTTAGAACCTTTTTAACTTATTCCTTATATTCTTTAATAATATCTAAATAAATCAAAATATCGTCTAAGTAGGCGATATAGAAGTCGTCTAAATAATTAATTAAGACGTCGTTTATATAACGTTAATAAGTAGTAGAGCTATTATAGAGTTTAAAAAGAAGAACCTTATATTTATATATACTATACCTTATTCTAAACGTAGTTATCTCTTCTAAAATAAGGTCTATCTAGATATAATAGAAAGCTTATCTTATATCTAACTTAGTAAAGATTTTAGCTATTCTTATCTTTAAAAAGAGCTTATTAATTTAAGAGATTAGGTAGAGATCGTTTTAGGTTAAAGTATTAAGCTTTCTATAATTAATATAAAACTATAGCTTATTACTATTAGCTTTTTTAATAAAGAGTACTAGAGAGGTAAAAGAGCTATTACTATTAATAATAAACCTCTTATCTAGGTTCTTTATAAGATACTCTTTTATAGCTTTAAGCTCTATAGTTAACTATTAATATAGAGGTAAAAAGGAGTTAAGAAGTGGTTTATTTAAAGTAATCTTATAGTTATATTTATAGTAAGAAGAGAGCTTATTAGAAGCTACTTTTAAGAATACGTCTTTATAAAAAGAATAACATTTTAGGAGTTAGGCCTATATTAAGGCCCTTATATTATTATTATCTTAAAAAGAGGCTAACTTTTTATTAATAATCTAATCTAGCTTATAGATACTAGTTATATAAAATTCTAAGTTAGGTTATTTTATATTAAAGTATATAGTATTAGTACTTATTTTATTAATAAAAGAGTATAGAGTCTAGTTTTTTAAAACTATACTAGTAGTTTAAAGAGGCTTTAGACTAGAGTTAGAGGTTAAAATTTTAAGAGGAGTTATTATTATAAGTAGAAGTAATAGCTTAGCTATATTTATAAGTCTACTCTTTTTACGTCTTTCTTATTACTAGATAGTATACTCTTTCTAATTTATATCTAACTAGTAATTTAAAAAGAGTTTCTAGTTCTAGCTAGAAAGTAGAAGTAAGATCTTCTTATTAAAGTAGAGAGTTAAGAGGTAATTAGCTAGCTAAGTAATCTAGCTCTTTAAAGGGTTAAGAAGGACTTTAAAGTAGTTTAACTACTTATTACTAATAATTAGGTCTTACTATCTAAGGTCTAGGATAATAAAGAGGTAGTTAAGGATATAACGTTTATTAATATTTAGATATAGTTATATAAACTACGTTATCTAGCTTTTAGTATTATTATTATATCTATAAATAGATATTATATATAGTAATCTCTAAATCTTTAAACCTATTATCTTAGATAAGTATAGAGCTAGGAGCCGATTTAGAAATAGGTATCTATTTACTCTTATATTTACTAAAGCTTATAATTTAATACTATATCTCTATATACTAAGAGTAGTATTTATAAGAAACTATTTTCCTCTTATAAGCTTAGAAAGATTAAGTCTAGTTAGGTTATAATTATATAGGCTTAGGAAGGAATTTTTACTTAGACCTCTTTATTTTCCTCCTAACTTAGCTTAGAGTTAGAGTACTCTTTAAAAGGTTATTCTTTTTTAGGTTAATCATTTATCTTATTAATAGTAAGAAGATTAAGATAATTAGGTTTAAAATACCTAGGCTTACTATAATAGTAATACTTTATACTAGTAGAGACTTAATCTATTAATATAGTCTTAGATTTTTCGTTAATAGAAAATAGTCTAAGAGTTTATAAAATCTTTTAAGAGATAGGATTAAGTCTATATAAGAGTAGAGAGGGTTTTAGAGTTAAGCTAAGTAAGAATCGAAAAGTACTTATCTTTTTAAATAATAAGGTTATACTAATTAGTTTAGCTATAGTACTAGTTATAGATAACTCTATATTTTAGCACTTCTCCTTATCTAGAGCTAAAAGATATACTACTATCTTATTAAAATTATAATTTTAATCTCTCTTAGCTATAGTAGAGCTACCTTAAAGCTATAGTATAATCTTGTCTTATATCTAGTAGAATCTTTCTAACTCTAGTATTCTCTTAAGTATAACTATACTTAAGAAGTATACTCTAAAATCTAAAAAGGTTTCTCTTATATAACCCTTTCTACCTATTTATAAAGCTTAAAATTTATTCTAAGTATCCTCCTTCTTATAACCAGTTAAGAAGTAGGAATTAAAGAGTTTAATTATATCTTATTAATCTTTAAAAGCTATATTACTTATATCTAACTTATATTAGAGCTCTAAGTAGTTTCTAGTAAGTTTTATAGTTATCCTCTAAATAAGGGCTTTATAAGTTTTAAGTATATAGTAATAGTTAGCGTTTACTTAGAGTCTATTATATATAGATATCTTCTATTACTTATAAGTAAGTAAAGTACTATTATTTAAAGGTTTAATTTTTTCTATAATTTTACTTTTAGTAGGTTATTAGGTTTTTAATAAGGTTTTAGCTTATAATTATAAAGTAGATTATTATAAAAGAAGAATATTAAAGGTTAAGTTTTATATTTAAAGATAGTCTAGTATAATAAGAGAGTATAAAAGAGGAGTCTAATTATTTCCTAGTAAGTATCTACTAATCTATTATACTAAATCTACTAATTAAACAATTTAGTTATCTTACTATTAGATTCTTTTATCTTTTTCTTAGTCCTTAGCCTCTATAGTCTAAATTACTCTCTATATCTCGTCTATATTAGAAAAGTCTCGGTTATCTCTCTAGCTTCTAAGAGTAACCCCTTTACCTTTATTACTCTAAGACTTTTTATTTTTTAATAAGTAGTATTAAGTTAGAGACCTTTCTATAAGTACTTAACTTTATTCCTTAAAAGAGGGCTCTATACTTTAAAGTAGAGCTTAAAAAAGACCTAAGATTACTCCTAAGTCTAATATATTAAATATTAAAAAAGAAGAGATAAAAGGAGCGATTTAAGAGTTTTCTAGATAACTGTTTATATTATTAACTATCTGAATTATATATAGTAATCCTTATACTAAGAGGGTTATTAGGATTCTTAAGAATACTTAGCATATTCTAATCCCTTAATATATAAAATACGATTTTTACTAGCTATCTATATAAATACTAAACCCTAGTATTACTAGCTGTTTAAGAGATCTCTAGAATCCTAGCTATTTAAGAATATATTATTATAGTCTAATTCTAGGCTAAATCGAAATCAAAATAAATAGAGTAATAATAAGCTTAAAAGAGATATTATAAAGGCTATTACTAGTAAAGAAGAGTTTTTCCTTTTTATATAATAGTATAAAATATATACTATAAGAGAAGAGGTATATAGAAGTACGTTTAAGACTAAATAATATAAGTAGATACTAGGCTTTAATATAGAAGAAAGGGAAAAACTATCCTTCTTCTATACTAAGTATAAATATCTATATATAAGAGGTTAGAGACTACTAAGTCTTAATAAGAATAATAACTAAGTCCTTTCTAATATAGCTACTAAAATAATAAGGGCTTTAAAGCTAAATATATAAGACCTTAAAGTAAAACATATAATATCTAATTCTTACTCTCTTTAGCCTCTTCTATCTTATAAGTTATAGGAGTATTAGCAGTTATAGAGGTATCGGCAGTTTTATGAATACTAATAATTTAGAATAGCGTGCTATTACATCTTATTCCTTTTTTAAAATAATAAGACTAGTAGACTCTTTATACTTAAATAAGAGGCGAAGTATATTAATAAGAGGTTAGAGAGTTTCTTTATAATACTTTTTTTAATACTAAGTCTTTACTATCTTAATATCTTATTATTTTTAGTTTATCTTTACTTATTATTTTATATCTTAAAAAGCCTCCTATTTCTTCTTATTCTAAAAGAACTAAGTAGTACTTTATATTATAATATCTCTTTTATATTCTTCCTTCTCTTTCTTTATCTCCTTTTCCTAGATATAATAAGACCTCTTTATATTATAAAAGAAAAAGCTCTACTATATAAACTTACTAAACTCTTTTTACTAATATATAATAATATATTAGTAATATATCTCCTTCTTTATTCTTTATACTTTTCTTTATTCTCTTATCTCTCTCTTCTAGACTAATATTTTATTAGTAAAGATAATATTCTTCTAATTCTCTAAAGTCTACTTCTTATAAAGTAAATACTAGTCTAAATAAGCCTTCTTTTATTACTTATTTAAACCTAGTTTTATTATTCTTTTATATACTTAGTATCTTTTACTTCTTATTAACTAATAAATAGTATTTAGAAATAAGCTCTTTTCTTTTATATAACTAGAAGTCCTTTAAACTTCTTATATAATTTACTAATATAACTACTCTCTTATTATACTATTCTTAGTTATAACTTTAAAAATATAAAGCCAAATCTTCTTTACTATTAGTAGCCTTCTAAGATAAGGTTTATTATCTATATACTAGGTCTCTATATTCGTTCCTAGAGTCTACCTTCTCTCTTTAGCCTATGCTTATAGCTTATAAATACTAGACTAAGAGATACTAGTTTAAGTAGTAATCTCTTCTATCTTAAACCTATAGTTAAAGAGAAAAAGAGTAGTAACTCTTACTTCTACTAAATTTTACTTCTTCTCTTTAAGCTAGCTAGAATAAGAAATAGACGTTATTATAGAAGTAATATTAACTACTTATTATATAATAATAGTTAGTAGAAGAATAGTAGTTAAACAAAGTAGGATAGAAAGTATAAAAAGAGAGAGAATAAGGTTTAGAGTATAAGAGATATTCTATAAATAAGTATCTAAGTCCTCTAATTTAGGCCTATTATAAAGATTCTCTTCTTCTTTATTATTATTAGAAAGATTATAATCTGAATTATATTTAGAGTTATAATCTTATAAACAGCTATTATTGTCTTCTAAAAGAAGACTCTCTTTACTACCTAAAAATTTAGACATTTTACTAGTAAAAAGGCTAGTAAAAGAGCTTTAAAGATAGAATAAGTAAAGAAGAAACTAGTATTTAAATTTAAAAAGAATATATTAAATAATAGAGTTATAGGATAATTTATAAGAAGGACCCTTTTATAGACTTACTAAAAAGAGGGGCTAAAAAGTAGCTTTAAAGCACTTACCACCTTTAGGGCACTCCTACAGTACACAGCCCTATATTCTTCATACTTATGACCGCGTCCTCCGTATATAGTTCTCGTCTCTTAGTCGACGAGTCAGAGCGAGTCATTTAGACGGAGAGGGGCATACCAACCCTAGTTGTAGTTTGTAAGAGACAGGAATGTCACTCTTTGATTCTTCACGAAAGAACTGTAAGCTATATATATCATGGACACCTCTCTGGCAAGAGTCGCTCGCTCATACTAGAACCAATAATCGTAGCACGAGCTTTACTCAAGCATTATAAAGAGGACGCACGTAAGCTTGGAACAATTGCTATTCTGAATTTACAAATACAAACGCTACGACGGGACTTTATAGTTATGAAAAAAAAAATATAAAATGAAAAAAATTCAGATGTTCTCGGGGCCCACCAACTAGGACCCAGGACTGGAAAAACCATTAGATAGAAAATCTCTTCACCACATCCCCGCTTTTAAGTCTCCACCGCAAATGAAAACCTTCCACCCCTGCATATCTCATTCTGACAGCTAAATAGCCAGAAATGCTTCAACAACAAACTGACAACACAAACTGGCCGGCTGGCCCAATGGCAAGGCGCTTGACTACGATTGGACTTGGATTCCCGAGTCTCGTGTATCAAGAGATTGCAGGTAATTCCAATCCCACCCAAGCCCATAAAACTCACGACTAACTCTGAAAAAGGTTCGATCCCTGCGTTGGTCAATTCATTCAGGTGTTTCCTTTTTGCCCCATCAGGGCTTGAGGGGGTGGTGGTTGAGATTAGGTGGGACGATTTTTGGATCTCGCTTGAAAATTGACCGGAGTTTTTTTTGGGTATAGCTACGACAAGGCGTTTCTGCGTAGGCCTTTAGTTCTTTCTGCTAAGGTTCCTGGAATTAAGAGTATTGCAATATAATTAGCAGGTTGTTACGCTACCTGAAAAGGAAAAGAACGAAAGGGGGTGAGAAATTGAGGCTGCTGACAAAAAGCATAAGACGAACAAGCAACCAGCAAAGAAACAAGAAAAGAATCTTATTAAGGTCTCGAACGACAACCTGTCAAGTGGTTAGTGAGTTGATTTGGAGCTTTCTTCAATTTCTAAGTATATCCTTTTGTGGGAATTTATGTGTGGCTACCGAGAGAACTACCTTGTTCGAAAAACTCTGAAAACTGGACACTTTCAAAGATAATACTTTGAAATTAACACATAAAATAGGGTATTTATGACCGCTGTCAACTTAATTCAGGGGTATAAATTTTTATCTTGTTTTTCCTAAGCGAGAAAACTCCGAACTGGCTTTCTATGAACCGGTGGTATGTAACTTATTATCACACAGCAAACACATATGCTTTGGATTCATCTTAAGCCATTTTGTTACTCTAGCCCCACTTCCATTCCTTCAGGCGGCATCTCATGTGCCTCCTCGCTATCAAGTTCATTCTGTGCCACACCTTGTACTTTCCTACCCTCAATTTCAGCCCGGGATTCTGTACCCTCTATTTCTATAAATCCAGTGATGGTGGTATCTACTTCTGCTTTTCTGAATTTTGCGGATTGTTTGGGTTTGGAAATTGGGGACGTCGCAGAGTCACTCAAGTGCTCTTTGGATCTCTTCCCGTGGTGTCGAATGTAGTAGAGAAGGGTGAGTAGAAGTGTAGACAATATGGGAATGAGAGTTGCTGGAATTAAAACATGGCACTTGGAAGATTTCGTAGTAACGTCGGCCCCAAGAGGTGGGGAATTTGCAGTTGAGGATGGGATGATTGATTTGATGTCTTGTTCTAGGGTAGAGGGCTATGTGCATGGTGCTATTGTAAATATTGATCATTAGTAGTCCGCAATCATCTACCTATGTTTTGCCTGTCAGCAAGATCTATATTCGTATGGATACTCTTGGATCACGTACGCTTCCTGCAGAAAAGTACGATCCAGAGTATATTGTGTATCGTTCATCGCTCTCTTGAGTGGAATTGGGAGAAACCTGGGAGAAGGGGTGCTGTAGCGTTGAAAACGAAATGTGGAAAAGTCATGTTCAAAGTACTTCTTTGAGGGCTAGCGAGAGTAAACTTTTTGCATCAATGATTGTGCTGTCGCATTGACAATGTATGATTTACTGTTTGCTACCAAGGTATACCATACCGAATGCGTTTTCAAAACGCTCACATCTTTCTTTGGGCAGATACAACTGGGGAACCATGGAGTCAATAGCAAGTGATATTGGTTGCCACATGAATCTAGTACTCGTAGTCGAAGTTGAAGTGTTTGTAGGATCGTAAAGAGTGTTTGTGGTGGATTTGAGATCTACCATAAACCGACTGGAAAACTCCTCGTACATCTTGAAGGTGAGAATCGAAGATGTAAATCTGCTGTTGTCGTAATCCCCTAATGTTCGACTTCCTTGTGGTTTGTGCGGCCCTCTAAAGTCAGTTTTGGTACCTGCCAGTAAACATTCGAATTTGCCGTAATTTGCCCCAGCGATATACCCCCATGAGAGGCTCGGAACTGGAGTTCGGATTCTCGAGTTTAACAAAACCCAGTAAGTTTGAAGGAGCAACCATTCTAACAAATAGAAGATAAGTGGAAATACCTGGAGGTGTGGTCACAGTCTCAGGAACTCTCTAGACTCAAAAGGGGAACTGTTATCAATAATACTCCGTCTAATCTCGAAGTTCCAAAGACTCTGGTTCAAACTTCTTCGGCATCAAATGTGGGGAAACCTGTATCTTCTACATCAATACCTACAAACAATGAAGTTCCGATTTTCGAGAGCACCAGTGACGCGAGAGTTGAAATTTTGGATGGAGGAACGAAGTTTGGATTACTGTGAATTTAATTTTGTGGAAATTATTTTGCGAATTGTTTGTTGAATTTAGAGTCCTTGCTTGAGAAGGCTCGGTCGGATTCGCTTAAATAAGGAGGAATTCTTTATGTTGCTTCTTTCTGCTTTTGGGTTCTGAATGGGGTAAAGTCAGGTACCTCGGGGAATTTAGAATACACAGCCAATCATTGCTCCTTGGTCAAGTGATCTGTGTAACACACCTAGAAAGTCGTACTTTTTTCCTATTGGTGGAGGGCAGTCGCCGGGCTTGAAATAGTTAAAAAAGCACTCTTCCCTCATTTCTAGCACAGTTTTACTCCATTGTCAAATTTCTAACGCATTCAAAGTACGTTGATAACTTGCTAGAAGTTATTGAATGCTTTCAACCAAATAAAGAGCCAGTCACTCAGAATGGAGACCCCATGGCTGGGGATTAGGGTGAAAACCTCGTTTTGAATACGTAGGTCAATTACGATATAACTGAGGATTTTAACATCTCTTTTGCTACCCATGATTTCTCATAAAACATCACTTTCAATTATGACTCGAATGATTTTGGTTTAATGGGTGACAACTCGTACGATGCCGTCTTGCCAATCAATTCTTCAATTCTTACATCGATAATAACTTCAGCGTTGACTAAACAGCAAAGACTTCTCACGATGCCTGCCCAGTAGACTTTGATTCCGAATTCGACTCAATTGAACATCAGTAAGAAGCCTTGTTGTTGGTACCTTGAAAACCTGGCTTTCGTAATTAACGACCATTGCAGTATCAACTCAAGCCTTGATGGTTGGCAAGCACCATCATTTTTTCCTTTTGAAATGGATATGAGCACAAATTATGGTTTAGAAGACATTAAACCTTCCACCTCGTTGTCATCTAGTGTACACAATTTTGAAACAAAGATACCAGCTCAGGTGGAATTGAAACCGCCTATTCCACGAACTCGAAAACGTCGTCCCCAAGCCCCGACTATGAAAAAACCTGCATGGCCACTTATTGGCGGTTATATAGGGTCTTTACAGCGTAATAAGATCACCGTCAAGGAAACTGTACAAAAGGTCAACAGCAAGTTTGACAGCAAACTTACCTAAGTGGAGCTAATCGTTACCAGCACGCCATTTCACATTGCAGTACCCAATTTATAGATTTTTACTCAAGAATAGCTTAGACACTAGCACCTCAAAACGAGCTTCTTGGATTCATACTACTTTAGAGCAAGTAGGCTGATCAATTTCCCACAGCACAGGCGAGTTTAGGGAAGGAGCGATCAACCAACTTCCTAATATAAGCGAGCGCAGAGAGGAGGTCGAGTGCATAAGCAGCGTGTATTTGGAAATTTTAGCAGGCTAGAGTAGGTTATTTCTTAATAGGATGGCCTAAAACAAGATTTTGGAACCAAAGCTAGCTGCTTTTGCTAACCCCGCCTTAACACAAGCGTGACGAACAAAATAGTCGGTCGCTAGGTTTTTCATATTAACTACTTATTGAATTGATTCAGTTTCTGCTCTATGCTATGTATGGGAAAAAAGAACACTGCTAGAAGACGGAGAAAGATGAAAGAAAACCCTGATTACAGACTTGATATATGTATCCAGTTGGGCACCGAGCCTCTCGTCCCAAAGAAAGGGGGTATTTGGGTCCTCCGAGTCTACCAGGTTGACGCCTTCAAATGCTCCTCCTATGAGTGTAAAATCAGACCTAAACTCCTTATCGCTAAAAACACATATTGACAAGGTGATGTATGAGATTTGCCTCTCCACCCCCCCCCCTTTCCCCACGCGATCAAGTGTATAGTTGAGCAAGTAATCCGCCCATGCCCACACTAGATAATTCCGTAATCCCGGAAAAGCAACGTAGATTGTAGGTGAACTTGACGGAAAGTCGACGAAGGAAGATAAATCTTAACGTTTCTTTCCCGCCTTCTTTGCCATTGCCATCAGTTTCTTCTTCTTCTCGAGCTTCTCACGCTTCAGCCGATTCTCCTCTTCCAGAGCAAGCTGGTCCTCCTTTCTCGCGATCTTTGCCGCCATTGCTTCTTCCTCGTCCACTTCAAAGGCAGCGGCTTCCATGTCAGAGGATACGTCGGACTCGTAATCAGGTTGATCATCTTCCTCCATATCATCCTCTTCATCATCATAACTTTCGTATCGGTCTTCTCGAGAGCCCAAGGCAGGCGGTCTGCGGCCATAACGATCGCGTTCACGTTCTCGAGACGAAGATCCAAAGGTTGGTTTGGATCCTGGCTTCGCACCTGGCTTTGGACGTGCCGTTCCTGCATAACCTGTTGTTGCCAGCGCAGCTTTCTTGACCTTCTTTTCAGGTACTGCAGGAGCTGCCTTGCCCTTTCCTCCCGCAGCCAACTTCGATCCATTTCGTCCTTCGGGGGTCTGTCCTTTACCGTTGATAGCAGCCGCACCCGGTGTATTGCGAAATTTACCATTTGGACCGATGTTCTTCGATAGATTTGCGGACTTTTGTGCCTTCATCCCTTCTCGCTCGCGCTTACTGGGTTGTTTTTCAATACGCTTGTGCTTTATTGCGCCGACCTGACCCATTGTAGCCTGTGCCATCTTACCCCGTGCCATAATTTCCGCATATGAGCCCTTCTTCGGAGGTGGTCGTCGCGGGTCGATGGCCGATGAAGGAGTTGGAGGTTGGCCATTCCGCGGGGTCGAAGATGTGATTGGGCTAGAAGTTGAAGAGATGGGGGTTCGTTTGTCGGTATCCAACCTCATTCGCGACATCGAAGTATCTACTGCGCCAGGTCTTGTGCTTTGTCCTACTGGTCTCGAGGTATTTGGTCTCGCCGCGGGGTTTGAGTTGGAGGAGTTGGTTCGTTGTAGCTTATCTGCTGGACGACGTAAGGTTTCGGCATCGGAGGGTTTGCGTTTGGTGGGTTGAGACAAAGGGCGAGAGGCATTTGCCTGCGTGGGCCTCGGCTCCCCAGTAATTGAGGCAAGAAGGTCACCGATCTAGCATTTGTAAGTATGCGATTTCGAAATCGCTGTATAAAATGTGCGTACCGGCATGTTGGGTAGCGTGTTTGTGCGGTTGAAAGTGGTTTGGTGAGTCAAAGAGACGAACACTCAGCAGTTGACGCGGGTCGCGTGGTGTTGTGGGGGGCTTCTGCGAAGCATCAAAGGGTCGTTGTCGACTCTGATATATGTTGTCTCATCAAGAGGAAGTGATATTGTGTTGGTGTTTGCAGAGGAGTTGGCTTGAACTGCGCCTCGAGGGGTTTGTGTGCGATATTATTTTGAAGTACCCTCCTGCTCTTGTGCTCCGTTATTGACTGGGATTTTTATACCGTAGCCTCGCTTGGCGCCTTGCATTCAAGGCCTAAAGTTTTGATGGCTGTCATTGAAAATCTGCCCCTCTGCCCCTCTTTTCCTTTCTACTAAAACTACAACACCACGACGAACATCCCAGGTTTCCTAGCAGAAATAAGTCGGGAACTAACTACAATTAACGTCAAACCAGCCACGAATCCGTCAGAATTCCGAGCAATCGACCACTGGGACCGCAATCACCCAACGATATTTGCGCATCCAAAAATGAGAAACGCGAGGGAGAATTCAACACTCTACGACGGGTTTTCCCCGCCAACTTCCCCCTTCACGACCTCAACAAGGATATCAGGCTATCTCAATATCAATATCGCTAGTTTGTGCGATTCGTCTTAGCTCAGACCGGATCTTTCCCTCGCTTCCGATCCACAGAGCCGTGGGGCATACCCGGCGCCAGTATATGAGTTTGATCCTAAGAGAATGGCCCTTCTTGGCCAGAACGCCTCAACCGGAAATCATCTCCAAAATACAAGTGTCCTCAAAGACTAGGACAATGAGTTTTATGGTACTTTTGTTCTTCTTCAAAATTTCGAGCAACCGTGTAATCTATCAATACCGCTGTCGAAGGGGAGCAAAGAAAAACCACCACACCAAAGTCAAACAAAATCAAAACCAAAGGTAAATCAATTGCAACTGCATTGATACTAAACATGTGTAGGAAATCCTGTTCACGAACAGAAAGTTCTCGCTCCGATAATTTTACACCACAACACCAAAAATGCCCACCCTAGGTTATCCTACACCACGGTCGCCATTCAAGAAGTGGTCATCAAAGTATGTACATGGAAACGTAAATCGTTCTAAAGTCCTTCATACCCCCTCAACAGCTTATGCTACATAAGCTTTCCCAAGATCCGAAAGTGCATTACCATTAATGAGTTGGCCCTCGGCAGCCATGAAGTATGCGTATCGTTCAACATAGGATTGCTCCTTAGCCTCCAACCATGGGATAACCTTCTTCAGGAAAGCGGCCTCGTCACCACCGAGGTATTGAAATTCGGTGAGCCAGACTGGCTTTCCTCCAGAGGTATCATGGGCCTCCTTGACGTGGTCCTTGAAATATTGGACGGCAGAGTCGAGAGGGTTGTTGTTATACCAATGGATGACAACGAAATCAACAGTGCAACCGCTGCATTTGTCGAGGAACTGTTTGAGATATGGGATACCCATGTATGGTGCGACTTTGATATCACCATTGGTGACGGCTGGGGAACCCAACTTGGCTCTACCAGCATATGGTTGGATATACGTCTTCCATGCTTTAACGGAAGCATCGACACTCATGAAGGCTTGTTCTCCTAGATCTGGCTCGTTGAAGCCCAAAATGTGCTTGGATCCAGAGCCGAGTGCTTTCTCGACGTTGGCAGGCCAGCTATCGGTCTTGTCTCGCTTGTCGCCCCAAAGGATAGGGACGTATTCGATGCCTGAAGGGAGGCTACCTCCTGAGTCTGAACCCCAGTTGTAGGCCCAAGAAACACTTCCACCGAATGCCTTGACGAGGTTGGCATATTTATAAGAGGCACCACGCTTTGCGCCCGTTGTCTGAATAGTTGTATGGGAGGATGGAGCTGGAGCAACAGAAGTCGCCAAGGTTGTTGGCTTGGGGGCGATTGTGGTTGGCTTTGCAGCCTCGGGAGTAGTTGTTGGTTTGGCGGCTTCTGCCTTGGGGGCAGTTTTTGTTGGCTTTGGCGCCTCGGCGACGACGGAGCTCGATGATGGCTTTGGTGCTGGTGCTTGGGAGCTGGGCTTTGTGTCGACTACCTTAACTGGTGCTGAGCTCGAAGCGACAACAGGAGGGTCCTCTTTAGGAGGTGTCTCGACAACCGGAGTGGGTGCAGAAGCTGGAACTGTGACAGTCTTTACAGCAATTGGCCTGCCAGTAGTAAGTGCACCATCTGGGCCTCGTGAAACTGGAATTCCTTAGTACTCGAGAACAAGTATGTTGTGTATTGCTAAGCAGCTTACCGACGACCTCCTCCTGGACTTGAATGACATAGTTTTGTCTCTTGCGTACATCAAAACGACTAGCGATAACATCCTTAACCAGCAAGGACGAGGCCAAAAAGGCGAGGGTTGATACTGTTGAGGAGCGCATATTCGAATATGTTTTGTGAGATTTTACAATTTGTTGTTTGCGTGTCTTTCATCGAAGTACTGGAATTTTTTGGATATGGAGTAGTTTGCTAGCAGGTGTGAATGGTATTCAATCAATGAATGAGTGTGTTTGTCTTGACTGCGAAGAATTGACAGTTGATGAAGTGGGACAATGGGCAGCGAGGTCGAAAAGACTGTGAGTTGTTGGATTTGGGGAAAAAAGAGTGTGAATGATTGAGTACCCGCGCGACCTTGCAAAGGAGCGAATGTTGACAGAGTCAGAAAAAGGAGCGAATATGAAGATAAAAGTACTTCGAAAGATGAATGAGGAGGGAAGAGGGAAGAGGAGCGGAAGGAAGAGCAGGGGCGAGCATCCTATATCACTTTCGCTTCCAATGTACGAGTGCCTGACCGGCGTATGGCTCCTCCACTCATCTTGCACCTAATTGAAGGCCGGGCGGTCAGATTCACCAACGTGCGTCTAGACAAACCCGTCAAGACTTGCTTACTTCCGCTACTTTTTCCCTGTTCCTGCATTTGACTTGCACAAGCAAGGTGTACAAACTAGTAGACGAGAAGTTTGTCCTATCAAATCGATGTGGTGACGAGAGAGTCTATCCCCACTGGACGCACCGAATGTGACCTGCCTGCTTCTGCATGCTCTCGAAACATCATACCCATCCCCCCTTTCGCTCTCGCCTCAAATTCAGGTACAGTGCCTGCCAAGACCGACCTATTCAGTCCACTGACAGCGGGCCTTCCCGATTTGCGGCAGGGCTGTCCAGCTCTGGCGTGATGGGTGGCCAGCGATTGGGCATTCTTTCCCGTCTGGACCTTTTTGGGCGAGCCTCTATGTTTGAAGATGAGATGACTGCCCAAGATAGTTCGCGCCTTTCATTTGCGGATCGTCGGTGATTTTCCTTGGCGACTCAGGAATAGATTCACTAACAACTAACGAAGATCTGATGAGCTTCCAAGAGAATGTTCGATCAGGAACGGGATTTAGACAAGAAGGCTCAAACAAGTACACAGGTACCTTGACTAAATCTACAAGATTAGGTCGTCTACGTGGTGATAATGACAATCGTAAGCATTGCCAACGAAGTACTCTTGTTTTTGCTCCGGGTGCTCTTCGCACAGTGCTGATTGTTGACAAAAAGTGTGAGATGAGGAACAGATGGAAATTCCCCGTTACCCCGAATCCACCATTCAGCGACCCTCTTTCCCTGAGGGGAGCTTGGCTCGGAATCCTTTAGCATCCTCGGCGCCTCTTTAATTTTCTACTCGAAGGGAGGGGAATTGTTGGACCGGATGTTTCCTCTCAGGGCCTCGCTTGCTGGAAATCACCCGACGCCAAATAATTACACTCTAGCGATGATCACTCGCTATCGAGACATACCCAAACGAATTCTCTATCTGACGACATTCCCTTTTTTTTCTATTAATTCCCCTATCGGCCTGCAGCATACGTGCAGATTCTTTGGTGTGGTCTTTTTCTAGCTGCATCTCACATCTCACATCTCACCTGAGGCGCGCGCGGGTAGAGATGCAGGTATGTACCAAAGTGCCGGAAAAAGTAGCGTTACTCCTCTGCCTGCTCATCACACACATGAGATAAGACAAGTCGAAACGAAACGAAGAAATGATGACCTAGAATCTTTCGGGAAGGGCCACGTGTATGGCGAATTCGTTGAGGTATATATTGCTTCTTCCTGCTGTTCGGAACTTCAGAGGTGCTGTGTAGGGACAGTACATCAGTGGTGTGACCCAGAGTTTTGGTTTTATGTTGTGGTTTGTGTGACGGGAGTACGAAACTTTATGTTTTTGTGATTCGTCGGCTTTCGAGTCATCTGGTATATACTGAATTTTTTTTTGTTTTTTTTTCTCTCTACCCCTCGCATCTCCAAATTGTCTATCAACATCAATCCCTAGGATCTAGGCTCTTTTTTTACTACTGTGTACTTGAAATTGAGGTTGTTGATGTTGATCAGTTACTGTTTCACGATATTTTTCTCTTTCCTCCATTCTTCTACTCGATCAAATTTCTTGTATACTTTTCCCATCAATTGCTCACCCTTCAAAATTTACGACCACCCCCCCACAGGTGCCCTGAAGAATTACAAACTTGCTTCACCAAATCCTTCAAATCCCCATCCTAATCTAATCATAATCATTCTCACCGAGATATCTTCGGGCAAAATTCACGATGTTTGTAAAATCAGCGATGAATCCAGTCTCTGGATTCAAGATGTTCTCCGCCTCCATCCAACTTGTTTTAAGTTTCATCCCCATCCTCTGATCCTTCGTGGTACCCCACACACACCATCAACCTCCACGCCAAGAGAAATGTAGATGTAAGCAAGGCACGTGTAAGGGAGGGATATTTTTAGACCTGAAATTTTTAGCGGAAGATGTGATAAGGTAGGATGGGAGTGGGCACTGGGTGTTTGGTGTTCTGAAGGAGTACCACGTCGAAATGAATTTGTTTTTGGGAAGGTTTGGTTGTGTAGAGAAATGCGACTGAGGAAGACAAGTATATACAGGGTATCAACCGAAAATTTGGCTTCGTAAGTTGTACTGTTCCAGCAAAGGTCTATATAAAAAGCCTGGAGCGCATCTATTTTTTCCTAATCAATCATGAATGCACTAGAACTGAGCTGCTAATATGATGGATTATCATGAACCAAGTCACAAGCGACGTTTGATACTTGAGATTACTTTGTGATAATAAATTGTCAACTCCTGGACGAGATTTCTCTGTCTTAGCAGCTTGTTGTAG
This sequence comes from Hymenoscyphus infarciens, assembly GCA_001414345.1. NCBI lineage: Eukaryota > Fungi > Ascomycota > Leotiomycetes > Helotiales > Helotiaceae > Hymenoscyphus > Hymenoscyphus infarciens. The sequence goes on along the minus strand of LLCB01000208.1, from coordinate 48,279 downwards.
CTTTTTCAGTCTTTGAATTCGCTGTTTTTTCTAGATAGATTGTATTATTAGGTAAAATTGAGTGCCATGGTTTGTTAAATAAGTTGTACGGCGCTTTGGAGTTACTCGCAGCTTACTCGTAGCTTACTCGTAGCTTACTCACAGCTTGCCTGTACTCGCGGCTTACTGTTGGCTACACACAGCTGAACATCTTTTGATATATCAAGACCATTGGAGCCTCCAGTTATCATCTCTCTAAAATTTCTAGCAAATCTTGTAAATAGACAAAGAAGAAGGGTAGGGAGGTCGAAGACTAAGTGATTGCGACTGGAATTCGTATCTTTGATCATTAAACCACGAGCAAACCGAAAAACTCGAAAACAGGTGCTATTTCATTAATAGAGACTCCTGTTTAACGAGTAAGAAGTCTTTTTTTTTTTTTTTTTTTTTTTTTTTTTTTATATTCAAATAGTCTTTTTAGCTGCCTAAAGCCGGCGCTATGTAGACGCACTATTTACAGGGTTTTATCTAAAAGTAGCTTACACACTCCTCAGAGTGCCTATTGCCAGGCCCGCCATATATATATACCTCCACGCTCCCGGCTTTACATCCCAGCAATAGCTCAGTATCTCCTTCTATTCCCCCCGTTCCGATTCGAATTTGTTGTTTTCAGTCGTTCTTGCGGACGACCGATTTGGTACTTTGTGACAGCCCTTATAAAAAGGGCTCAGTTGGCTCTCCCCTATATGGGACTGATAACAATCGTCTTCCGGTGCACTGTCTTATATAGAACCATCCTCCAACATATCCCTGACCTGAGTTTCCCAGTTCCATCTTCTGTTCCCTCTACTCCACGGTCCCATACCTCCCAAGGGGTATTTCGCCGCTTCATCCAAGAGCTGCCGAACGCGCTTCGAATATCTACCAATATGAATAGTAGAGAATCGGTTCTCTGTGACCACCAGAGAATCGGTTCCCTGCTCCACGGTCCCATACCTCCCAGGGGGTATCTCGCCGCTTCATCGAAGCACTGCGTACTTCGAATATCCACCGATATAAATAGTAGAGAGTCCATTGTCCGGTTGTAAAAACCCCTCTGCGTCTATGCTCCTGTTCGTGCCGCCCAGGCCCCTCCTAATCACTCCATCACCGTCGCCGGGGGTCCTTCACCCCTTCTAGCAATTCTCTTGACTCGAATGTAGTGTGTGCCGACCATATAGAATGACTGCCGCGGGTATCACCTCTAATCTCAGGTCGGTATATAGCCCTCGCCTTCTTAGAGTCGTATATGATTCCGCGGCATATCCAGAGTGGAAGTCCTCTGGTGTCGGCGAATGTGTAGAATCGGCTTTGGAGGCTTTCTCGATCGGTTCGTTTCAGCAGTCCGCGGATGCTGCCATCGAGTAAATAAGCTGTGTAGGTCTTTTTCGCCGATATCTGGTATGTTGCTGTGTGTGACGTGGCTTCTTCGTAGAAGGTCGAGAGGCCCAAAACTCTGACGGTCGTAAAAAGGGGTATCGCCACGTCGATGTTTTTTGACTCAAACTTGGCTCTGTAGACAGTCCTGGGGACGAAGTAGGACTGCTAGAGGTTCGTAGGATGCACCGCGTACAGGTGTTGAGTCTTCGCATCCCCCGAGTAAGAAGTCTGATAATCAATTACATTAGACAGTGACCTTTCCAAAGAAAGAAGATCTGTTTAATATGAATGAAGTCTGATAGTAAATTATGGAAATAAGCAATTCCATTAGACGTCAAGAGGGTGATATTTCCCTCTGAAAAAAGCAGCTGTTATCAGTGGTTGATTAATTCAACATAACGTCTCAGCTAGAACGCTTCTGTTTTAATAGATGGTTTCAAAGAGAGAAGAGAAATCTTGATGTCGCTTAAATTGGTGTAAGAAATTAGAAATCTCGGTGGAAAGTTGGTCACTGAAGAAATTGCCTTGTATCAACAACTAGGAGAGAAAAGAGTCAATTGAAAGATGAATACAAAACTCGAAGTGATGTTTGATTGTTTCATCGTTGACCCACTTGTGTACGTCAACCACTAGTTGAAGGTCAACCTCTCGACCCCGCAGTCAACCATCAGATCAATTTTGTTCTGACAACTTTCTGACACTTCTAAGCAACTGCCAGCTAATCATGAGAGATGCACCGTAATCAAGTACGAAAGTGGATCGCTTTGTAAGAACCCCGCCAGTGGCAGCCAGTTGTTGCAACTCCCGGGGTTGTTTACGACCGACGAAAATCGGGCCACCAGGAGGCCACTAGAAAAATAGCCAACCAGCCAACATATATATATGCCCATCTGCCCGATGACTTCAAATTTGAACTTCCCCAAACAAACACAGAGGATAACTTTACAAAAATGCCTTCTTTCGAGGAATCATACCAAGCAGCCTATGACTCGGGTTTGCTCCCCGGTGTCTCGCTTGCTGCCACAAACAGAGATGGTCTTTTGAGAAGGAAATCAATGAAAGAAAAGAAGCTAACTCGGCGACAGGGTCATTTAAATATACCAAAACGATTGGTGTGCGGTCGTTGAGCACGAAGAAGCCAATGCAGCAAGATTCCATACTTGGAATGGCATCTTGTACAAAACTCCTGACGGCGGTTTGCGCGTTGCAATGTGTCGAGAAAGGTCTACTAGACCTCGATGCTGATGTTGCACCAATACTGCCTGAAGTTGGAAAATTTGGGGTGATTACTGGCTTTGATGACACCAACAATGAAGCGAGTCTCGAACCAAAAGCTGGTCCTGTTACACTTCGGTCAGTAGACTTCCATTGCTAGGAGATAAAATTTCTGACACCCGATTGAAGTCAACTTCTTACCCACACCTCCGGACATACCTATGACCAGATGAGCCCAAATCTCCTAAAGTGGCGTGCCAGTCGTGGAGAAACTCCTTGGGGCGGTGCAACCGTTGCTGAGAAAGCAACAGTACCACTCATATTCCAGCCTGGAACTGCATGGTTCTATGGAAGTAGTATGGATTGGGTGGGACAGATGATCGAGAGGAAGACTGGCGAGACTTTGGAAACTTACATGATTAAGAACATTTTCAAACCTCTCGCAATCAAGGATCTCACATTCTGGCCAAAGAAGCAGGCTCATATGGAGGGAAGACTTGCAAGTATCAGTGTCCTTGATGAGGATTTGAAGGCGGTTGACACTGGGGAAGTTGATATGATTTATGGCGCCACAGTATGTTGAAATCTCGACCATTGTTCTTGTTTAACTAATTCGCACTCCAGGAATGTCTTGGAGGATCTGGAATCTGGGGCAGCACAGATTCATACCTGGTTTTCTTGCAAGCAGTATTGAAGGAAGACCCCGTTCTCCTAACGCCTGCATCATACGTGGAGCTCTTCAAACCACAGCTCGACGAAGCTTGCAAGGAATCTCTTAATGAACTTCTTCTCGTTCCAGGGATTGGACCCCTCCTTAGTGTGTCTGTACCTACATCCGCAAAAAAGAATTGGAGTTTTGCCGGCCTTTTGGTTGAAGACGATGGGGGATGGATGAACAAGAATACCATCGTTTGGGCTGGAATGCCGTGCATGCCATGGGTTAGTTGTAATTCTGCTCGAAGACTTATTGTTCATTGCTAACAACGTTGATAGTTTCTCGATCGGGAAGCTGGACTGTGTGGTTTAGCTGGAACTCAAGTGATGCCTCCAATGGCCCTTCCTATCATGGAGTTGCATGGGAAGTTTCAACGGGAAATTTATGATGTTTATGAGAGTTCTAAGTGAGTTTGAAAGAAAGAATGTAGCGAAAAAGAATAGGGGGAACTTAATGACAATGAACAACGAATGTTGAATAGAAAGACATAGATTTGAGATCTCGAATCGCCTGATTGTCTTAAGTAGGCCTATTAATTAAAGAATACGGAACACCTTCTTAAACTTATTATTCTTTTCTTTTGATTACTATGAAATCTTTATAAACTTTTATATAACACAAAGAGAGAATAATAAAACCTTAATACCTCTTTTACCTTTAAATAAAAGTCCTCTACTCTTTCTTCTTCTTCCTTTTCGTTTCTATTTATATTAATTATCCTTCCTTCTTTCCCTTCTTCTTACTCCTTTCTTATCCTCTATACTCTCTGTTACTCTCCTTAATATATAATTCTAGAAATCTAAGAGAAGTATTATATACTAACTCTACTAAAAGTATATAAATAATTTATAAAATTTATAGAGTTTTTTGTTTTCATTAATATTATTTTTAATTATAAATCTCACCACTAGTTCAATTCAAATAACACTATTTTTATAAATGTTCAAAGTTTCATATTTAAATAAGAAGCTCTAGTGTTCAGGATAAGGTCAATTTTGAGCGACACGTGCTACTCATTCCTCTCCACTCTTATTCGTCTAAAGTATACCTACCACAAAACAAGTCAGTCGCAAATTGTTCAGCTCGCCTCGGCGCAGTCAAGAAGCCCGTGAGAAATGTTCAACGGGGCGTCGAGAGACAATCAATCGAGAGGTTCTGTGACTTAACTAGAACAAGCAATTAATTCCGCAACAATCACCGGTCGGAAACACTGTTAATTTGGATGAGAATGTAGGTCTAGCTGAAAAGCATACGAGGGAACAATTATTTAAATTAATACAACCCACCAACAGCCCCCGAAAAAGAAATCGTCTAATTTCCAGGTAACTTATAAATAGCCCAAGTTTAAAAAGCCCTGCTATCAACAGGTCACGTACAAATAGCACTGATCCAAAAAAAAAGGGAGTCCACATATTCCGCAATTCGTTATAACCCACCAATAACCCGAGTTCGAAACGTCCAGCTACTAGTAGATAACCTACAAACAGGTCTGAAAAGAAAAGACACCCCGTAACCTATCCACAGATAGCCCAGACATAGCCTATGCCCAGAAAAATGTCTCTATTCATATACAACCAATCCCTAGACCAATCCCATTCACCCACCAACAAGTATTTACACTCGAAATAATGTGCCGCCGAGTCGCACCATCCCAGAATACTCAATCTGATTTTCTAATAGACAAAGAAAGCAACCTGGTTCTTGCCGACAATCAAGACTGAACATACAAACCCAAACCCAAACCCAAAGCCCTCGCTATGCATATCCCCATCCACATGCCTCCCCAAAAACTCCCTGCTTGTAAAGTATAGGACACCCCCGAGCTCCAGAACAAAAAACACCAAACCGTGGGGTATCTCAGACCATTTAAAAAGGAAGAGAAAAAAATAAGATAAATGTCTAGAAACCGCAAGAGCTGCACTGCATCAAACATGCATCCACCCGTTTTTATAAAGCACTTGCATTTCATCAACTAAACACAAACCCCCCCTCCCCAACTCCTTCTCCTTCCCACCCCTCTCACGCTCCCACTTCTCAACCCTCCTCTCAATCCCCACTCTCCCCCATCCCCACCACCACCACCACCTAGCTAATTTTAACCCCCTATTCCGCCATCTTCCCCAGAATAGCTCACCTCTTCCAGGCCACGCACCACTCCTCAAGGCCCCGCCTTCGACACCAGAGGATCGACGGCGGTAATTCTCCATGGCTGCAGAATTTGTCTTTAGGGACTGCGGCCAAGGCGAATAAGGGTTCACGAGTGGGTATGTGGATTCGTTGAATGCTACGCGGACGTTGGGGTTTAACCACACGCCTAGTTCTTCGCTCAGAGGATTATCGGTGTGTATGAGGCAGCATTCTGAGCCCTCGAGGTGGTGTTTTGCTAGAGAGTCTGGGATGGCTCTAAATTTCAAGGATGTTGTTGCCGGTGTTGATGAGGGCGCGGAACGGGATTGGAGGTCTTGGTGGAGGGGTGGCATGACATCTTGTTTCTGCTTTCCCTTTTGATTTTGTGGATTGTCAGAGGGGGAATGAGGAGGGTAATGAGGGTACTCCCTCGAATCACTCGCTGGGTAGAAAGACGATGCGTCAAAGGCTACGATTCCATTCCAACAGCTTTTCACTAGCACGGGTTGAAGATTGAGCATCTCATGGAGAGAAGGATTGGAGTAAAAGAAAGGGTAAGATTGAGAGATCGTTTGGTGACCGGAGGAATCGCGGAGGGCGAAGGTGTCGTAACTGCCATTTATTTAGCGTTTTCTAGAGAAGGAGAGGAGGGGTCTTACTATTCAAATGCGGAGTCTTTGAAATCCAGAGAGCAAGCCGCTGCATAGTTTCCATCGCGGGTGGAGAGGAGAGTTGAGATGTCTTCGTTCTAAGAACATGTTAGTGTGGGATTTTGACATGGAAGGGGGAGCCGAGAATGGTATGTCTCTTCGTTTTCATGGATTTGAGTTTAGACGAGGAGGGTGGTATGTATAACTTGCAGTAAAAACAACATCGTTGATCCATAGTACTCGATCCCATTTCCGGCTCGTATCGTTGAAGAGAGGCTCCATGGCTTTATTCCTCGTATCCGACAATGCACTAAAGAAAATGACGAGTTAGCATCACTTCAACTTCAGAAAACCAAGTCGCAAAATGCCCAGTCCCCAGGTTCAAATTCCAAACCCAACAAAAAGAAGACCAACCTAATCCGCCTCCTCTCCCACCCAGTCTCCCCCCGTCCACTCTCAATCCACCCCTCCCTCATCCCCTCCCCATTAGACGGTGGCGGGTGTTCAATGCCCCAAATCTGCTCCTCAACCCCCTCCCCCAATTCAATCCTACTCTCCACGCCCATCTGTTCCAATCCCAACCTCAACTCCTCCAAAGCCCCTTTAGTATCCTCCTGACTCCCACTCTCCACAATACTAACAAAAACATTGTCCGGTCCCAGAAAATTACAAAGATCAAGGATAGCCTGGTTCCAATAAAGTCGTAACATGTACTCTGAATTCCGATGTATGCTCGCAATAAAGATTTTCTGTCCTACTAGTCCAGGGGAGGGTTTATCACGTCGTGTTGGTGCGGGACGAGAGGTGAGGAGATGCAGGACGTCGAGGAGGAAGAGGATGGCTGTTGCGAACAAAAGGCGGGAGGGGAGTTGACGAGAGCGTCCGAAGGGGTGGTGTCCCAGGAAACGTCTGAAGAGACGCATGGTTCGCTTTGTTTTTGAGACGCCAGATTGAGTGTAGTAAGGAAAGTCGAAGTTGAGGTCATCTCCAAGGTCGAAAAGCGAGAGTGGTGTGTGGAATTCGAGGCATCAAGTAAGATGTCAGATTTGTACGTTGGAGGTCGGTCTAAGGAGAGGTACCTAGGTAATAGATAAATTAATCAAGTACGTAAAACCCGGTTCTTATGAACTTAGATCCGACCCTCGGCAGGGTGTCTGTGCATGCCTAAGGTGCAACGTAAAGTGAAGTCTTCACTTGTGTGTCATACACCGATCCCAGCTTCACTTTCAAAGTTGACCACTACCTCACAAGGTCCTCTTCTCACACAAAGGGAAAAAACGTGATCCGCCCCTTTTGCCTGTGAAGAGACTGTGGAGTCTCCAGTATGGGGTATCGCTAGAAGGCACTTGAAGGACAAGCAAAGCACAGCTACGAAAATATTACAGCAAGGAATTCAAGCAGCAAGCAAACAAATAAAGGACACATGAACAGAATGACAACCAACTGAAAAGAAAGGCAGTTCATTCAAGGAGTGTAAGATTCTGCGGCTAACGGCTGGAGAAAGATCGGTTGGCGCAGCTGAATCGGAGGAACTACTAGGGCTGCCTGTGATTGGTCAAGACAGGGGGCCAAGGTTAGAACTAGTGATGAGGCGTTTTAGCGTTGCCAATTTACCTCGTTTACCTCGGTACCTGGAAACTTAAATTAGATAAAGTTTGCCAGCCTCTCTTTTCGCAGTCTAAAGTTGTTGAAGCGATGCTGTGGAGTTTTGAGGGCGTACAGGGTTGTGTTTGGTTTGCGGTGTTTGGAGACGGTACAGGGCATTAGGTTGGCTCAAAGCAATCGGTCCACATCCAAATAAACAATACCCCTGAGAAAACATTGAAAACCTTTGGAAAAGTCAACTTCGTATGGCAATCTTTCGGTGTTGAAATATACATTAAATATTGACTGCCGTCTTTCAGTACCAGGGCGCCCATTGAATTTTGGCAGGAGGCGCGGCGTTCTCTTGAGATATGGAAGACGCGTCTAAGCAAGAGCAAATGCTTTCATACCTTTTAGTATTCTCTCCTCCTAGCAATTTCTCGCTCCAAAGTTTCCTTGACCAGCTTTTCCCGAGCTGCCAACATTGCTTTTCTTGCTCCTTCTGGATTCTCGACGCCATTTTTGTAACAGGCAGAATTTCGTTTATGCTGAAAATAACATTAGAAAGGAATGGAAATGGGAAAGGAGCAAAGTGAGTATAGAAGTGCACTTACGTATGATAATCCGCCTGCATAAGCGTAAGTGGCAGAGCAAACAGGACACTTGTGTTTTTCGACATCTGCGGATCTGGTTTCGCCAAAGGGCAGCATGACAGATGAAAAGGTTCTGGTATTGCGGATTCGATTTGCCAAAAATGCCTCTTCCGGTTCGATGGAGGGAACAATTGAATTTCCAGGCATAGAAGCACGTCCTTTCGTCATCGCAGGACCTCCTCGAACTTTTGGTTGCTGAAGAGGTGTGTCATTTTTTGCATCATCTTTATACCGAAGTGAACGGCCATCGACCTTGCCACTACGGGTCAAGAGAATTCCATTGGCAGCTCTAAGCCTGCACTGCGCGTCCATTTGAAGTGTGTCCTGAGAGTCCTGGGCCGATGTAGCTAAATGGCTCGAGGAACCTGTTCGACGTAAAGACATTCTCCTTGGTCGATTAGTTGCTGGATCGTTGTGCATTGTGACCTCGTTTGCATCCGGGCGAGCGTGGCTGTGGGTTGTTGGAGATTCCCCTCGCAAAGGAACCTTTCTTACTCCCATGCCATTTCGAGTGGTGTTCGTCAAAGGCGCATTGCTTTCGGTTACGACTTGATCTTGGCGAGGAACCCGAGAGTTAGTAGATACGGGATTCTCAATGAGTTGGCTTCCACCTCCCTCTGGGTTTTGTGTAGGCGTGATTTGCTCTTCTTGAGCTGGGGGAGGAGTAGGAGTATACGCAGATGAGATCTCGATTATTTCGGGATCTGGATCAGGGGTGGGTGATAGAAGTCTATCAGGAGTTGGGGAGAGAAGTCTTTGACGAGATTCTACCACTGCGGGTCTTGGTTTCTCAATAGCAGCCGCGTTGTGGGGTGATCTTCCCCTTTTCCGAGGGAGATCGCCCTCATTATTCTCAACCATATTTTCATCCTCATCAAGGTGAAAATGTTTACGCTTCAGCGAGCTATCAGCTTGCTCCCCTTGTACATTGTTCTGTTGAACTGTCGATCGGAACACCGAACTTCGTGTTTCTCGAGCCCTCTGTTGTGTTGGTTCGTTTGGTTTCATGATGGGAATTTCCACACGAGGAACAGTTCTCTGCGCTGGCAAGGCCTTGGCTTGGGCACGAATTGAAGAAGTTCCTTGTGCTGGCTGAGCACGAGGGGGTTGATCTGCAACGGTCCGAACTGCTTGCTCCACCATGTTCAATCGATTCTGAAATACCTGAATCTGACTCTTTAATTCTTCTACCACTTTGTTCCGCTTGTAATGTTCGAGTACTGTATCTCTTGTTATGTTTGCCTCGTCGGTTCTGGCATTCGTAGCTGTTTGTTCGGCAGTTCGCTCCAAAGCAATGACCTGCCTTGCTACTTGACCCAAGGCAAGCTTAACTTCGCCAACCTGCATGGCTTCCTCATGAATCTTTCTCATGTCCGATACAATAATCTCAATATCGCGCCTTAGAGATTCTCCACTTTTTCCACGAGCTTCCTCTTGCCTGCTTAGGTTGTCGAACTTGTATCCCAAAGTTTTAAGGTCGACAGAAACTTTTCCAATGGCTCTTTTGTCATGCTCGTAGTTTACTCGGAACTGCTGACTTGCTTTTCTATCACTACGAATTTCGTCCATGAATGATCTGAACAAGCTCATCTCCCCTTCGATGTTATTAAGCGTACTTGAAACCCGATCGATATCAATTTTCTGGGAATCTATCGCATTTCGAGCCCATCTCATGAATCCCGAGAGGTCTGGATTGTGATTTGAGGCGTTTTGGGGAGGAACCGTGCTCTGAGCTCGAGAATCAATTTCATTCCCATCCGATGGGAAGTGCATGGACCTTCTGCGAACTTTAGGATTTGCTGTCGAGGCCCTGGTACCCGATGACTCTCTCTTCTTTACCTCAGAGTTGAGTAACATGCTTTGCACCACAGAAGGTTCTACTGGTAAGCCGGTGGATTCCAAAACCAGATTGATATTCTTGAGACGTAACAGGAATTGATCTCTATATCAAATTTAGCATCGTTAAAACTTGTAATTATGAAGAGAAGGTGCAGTCATACTTTGCTAAGATATGACCAGCCGGGGCGTTGACACATTGAAGACCCATTGACCCTTCTTTGCAATTGCTGCAAATCAAATCTTGCGTATAACTGTGTTTGGGTTAGCAAAGGTTTTAGGGATGAGGAGCTGCAACGAGAAGATTTTGAACAACGAAAAACAGAACAGTGACTAAAATCCCGACTTACCAGTTGGCTACAGGAGAATTGGGCGCGGCCTGAAAAGGCTCCCCCGTCTTTTGGAATCCATGAGTGTAGGTGAGAATGGGATAAACTGGGGTGAAATAAGTTTTTCCTATCGCATTCCAGGAATTCCGAAATTTGCCCAATTCATTGCTGCATCTTGGACAATAGCAAACGACTGTCTCGGGTTGGGAGTCCATATCGGTTCACCCCCCTTGACGTGACGCGCCGTGAGGCGTGAGGCTGGCGGAGTGGAGATGAGAGAGAGGCGAAAACCGTGACACGAAATGAAAGGTGAGAGGTTGGATCAGATGTGAATATTGATATGCGGGCAATGTCTGCGTTTGATATGTAGGATCTCTAGATCTCTGAGATGTTTTGCGACGAGGATGCATATGGTGGTGCTTGAGCCGTACTCGAGTAGAGTCGTGAATTGAGTGCCGCATTCGGCGAAGATCGAGCACCACGGGCCGAGACGAGGCTAAATTGAGCCACACGCCAAGACTTCAGCCCCGGCTAAATAAACGGTCATAATTGGCTCCTGTGCGAGGCTAGACTTGCAGGGATAAGAGCTCTCCTTCCGAAATCAATCTTGAGTGAACTTTTGACAACTCCAACCCTCTAACTACCCACAACCCCGACACAACCACCTCGAACGATCTCCTACCACGATCGCGACAATGGCTTCCAACGACGGTCAAGCCGCAGGCGATGCGCCGCCCCAATCGAACCATTCCATCGCGACGGACCGAAAGCGCAGAATGTCAGAATCGAGCGACGGCGAGAATAAGAAGCGCAAGCTTTCTGGCTCAAGCGACGTAGATATGAGTTCAGTGCCTTTGCTTCCGCAGCCGAACTTGCCCACCTTCAACCTGACCTCTTCGAGCCGTCACAATGCCAATGCGACATCCGAACAACCATCCTCGGCGAACGACCAGGACGACGGCGGAGAATGGCAGGTGGTAGAGAATGGACGAGCGAAGAAGAATCTCAAAAAGATCCCAAAAAAGGATTCGGGTAATTACCCCGAATTCGAGTTTTCCAAGAGTTCGCGACTACAATCCCAAATCAAAATCAGCGACTTGCAGAGCTTGGTCCTATACATATTGGCAGATGGCGGCGCACCACAATTCGTGGCCGTACGTCACCGACCACATATTCGGAAGGTTGTGGTCTTGATGATTCCAGGCTTGGAGCATTCGATGTTTGAGAAGGAAGATACGCCAAAGAGCAAGTTAAGAAGCAGGCAGTTCTCTTCCCCGGACGGTTATTATCCAAGCAAACTCGTCGAGGAAGATCTGCCTTTGGAAATGAAACCAATAGCAGATATTTTCGATCTTCTTTGGCCGGTCAAGACCCCAGGAGATGACAGATTGGGCAAGATGCACTCACCTCTGCATGCAATGCTTACTGCTCCTCTGCCAAAGGAGAAGGACGATAAGAGTAATGGCAGAAGTAACAATAAGAAGGGAGCACGACCCGCGAGAGCACCACCAGGATGGAAGAATGTTCGAACTCCAATCACTACCTTTATTCATACCCCTGATGAGCTCCTTGAGAACGAATATGTCGTTCACCCCGCGTCTTATCCCGTTGATGCTGAAAAGAAGGCATGGGCACTCCATCGTCAATCCAAGGGAACTTCACAGGATCACGGTTGGGTGGATTCATTAGTTTTGAGTTGGGATGAAGGAGATGTCCCCGAAAGCGAAATTGAAGCTGGCAGTTTGACGGCTGGCAGAGAAATTCTGGCCATGGACTGTGAGATGTGCATGACGGGCGAGGGAGACTTCTCTCTTACTCGTATTAGCATTCTCGGGTGGGATGGTTCTGTCATCATGGATGAACTTGTGAAACCCGCCAAACCCATCACAAACTATTTGACACAGTAAGTTTTTTCCTGGTAGCCTACTAGAAACTATACTAACTTGAAACTAGATATTCAGGCATTACAGAGGCAATGCTTGCTCCAGTCACCACAACATTAAGAGATATCCAAATGAAACTCCTCACAATCCTAAACCCCGACACAATCCTCATCGGCCACTCCTTAAACTCCGACTTGAATGCTTTGAAGATGACCCATCCATTCATCATCGACACTGCACTCCTCTACCCACATCCCCGCGGACCACCCTTAAAATCCTCCTTGAAATGGCTAGCCCAACGATATCTGAATCGAGATGTTCAAAAAGGTCATGGAGGAGCTGGTCACGACTCCATCGAAGACGCAAGAACCTGTCTCGACCTCGTCAAACAAAAATGCGAAAAAGGCCCAGAATGGGGAACCAGCGACGCAGCAGGAGAAAACATTTTCAAGCGCGTCGCTCGAGCCGGCGTACGATATAAGAACCAAGGAGGAGCAGCCGTCCCAAGCGAGCTGAGCGGAAAATCGAGCGCAGCTATTGATTGGGGCGATCCAAAGAAGGGACCTGGTGCTTCTGCTAACTTTCAGATTGGGTGTGCGGACGATGATGAAGTTACTCGGGGTGTGATTCGAGCTGTGAAGGGTGATGAAGATGGAAAGCTCATCCCAGGTGGTGGAGTTGACTTTGTCTGGGCTCGAATGAGAGAATTGGAGTCTTTGAAAGGATGGTGGAATGATAATAAATCGGGGGGTATTAATAACAATACCTCGAATCCAGCGACGAACTCTGATTCTCCTATCCCTCCTTCCGGAAATACGTAAAGTCTCCCTCTTTACCCTATTCCCCTTCCCCAACTCATACGCATACTAACACCCTACCCAGTCTACAAACCCGCGAAGTAACGGCCAAATTAACCTCCCGACTCACCCAGATATATGAGGCATTACCTCCATGCACTGCATTCATTGTCTATAGTGGATCTGGGGACCCGAGGGAGATGAGTCGGCTTTCTAGTATCCATGCGCAGTTTAAACGCGAGTACAAGATCAAGAAGTGGGATGATATTAGTGTCAAGTGGACGGATACTGAGGATCAGGCCCTAAAAAAGGCGGCGAAGGTTGCGAGGGAGGGGGGATTGGGATTTTTGGGCGTTAAGTGAGCTGAGAGGTGGGCTGATGGGACTTGCTAGTAGTTGAAGTGAAAGGGATATTATCATGCCTAGATGGCGGCTAGCTGTGATTACACAGTTGGGTGAATGTCTCAACGAAAATACGCTGCACAAATTTACTGCTGGCATTCTTACGAGTTAGGCAGGTCTGCCTGTGTTTGAGGAAATGATGGCTAGTTACACGTACGTGATACATAAGATCTATGTATGGATGGGTAGCTGCCAAAAAGCTTTCCCAATTCCTTTTTTCACCTGGCGTCCACTGGGAGCTCTCTGTTGTCTGATACCACCAGTTCCCATCTGTTTTTCCCTTGGAACAGCTACTTCGCGAAACTCTTTTTTGCTTTGCTTTGTTTGAGATTTGTTTTTGTTTTTGTTTTTTTGGATTTGAGCTTGGTATTGGTTCCCTTGTCATTCGAAGTAATTGTTATTGCAGCAACCTATTGTTGAGGATGTACCCTTATTCCAGTGCTGCTTTTACGGGATGACACCTTCCTTATTGAGTCACTGAATTTGTTCCTCAATATTTACATCTCTCCATCTTCATAAATGGCCTTCAATCGCTTGAATAAAGGCCGAAAATCGATTTGGATTAACTTTAATCTTTCTTCTGAGATACTTCGGGTTCTTGGAAAACCACCTGGTGGGTGGACCTCGTGGATCACCAGTGCAAATTTCTATGATCTAGCTCGTCAATGCTAGAGAGGTCAACGGGATCAAGGCGAGAATTTGAGGAAAGGTCGTTCGAGATAATAAGCCCGTTGCCCTAACAGTTCTTCGTCCACGAAGATCCCGGGAATAAGGATTGGGAAGCTGAGGGATTCACGGATATAAGGGCCAGGTTGAGAATAAATCCCCTGACCCTTTTGACTAAATCGCCTGACTCTAACCCGATTAGGCACTCTTATCGCGCCCGTATAACACTAATTCTCTATTCTAAGAGATAGTGACCTGGTTTTTAAGGTTAGGGTTAGTGGCTAGAGGTTAGGGTTAGTTAGGGTTAGGGATCGGGTGTGGGTTAGGGCTACTTAGGGATTAGGGTTAGTGATATATGATTCTGCACTTTAAGACCGCAAAACGTCCTAATTTGGTTAGATCAGGCGATTTAGTTAAAAGGGTCAGGGGATTTAGCAAAACTCGATTTGTCCAATGATGTTAAATATAACGGACATGACCTCAGCAAATTACAATCATTTCGTAACATCTTTAGCTTAATGGTTTTATAGCGTTCAACTGTATCAAAAGTTATGGGTTAGACCTCACCTAATGTGCGCTTGCACCATTGGTCTTCTCTGTCCAGTCCCGAATCCTGTCTAGATTCTATCCCCAGTTGTACTGCTGCGCCCCATTCTCTTCCGGTGAACGTTTCCTGCCAAGTCGGATGTGGTATGACAACGCGCAGGTAGCACCGTCGTGGACGAACTGAAAGCATAAATTTTCTGCTTCACAGGCTACCTTACAATTTCGGAAAATGATGTGAGAGGCCTTAGTCGCTGGGTAGATCTTTATGCTGTTCACTATGTTATCCTAGTCCTCAAGGATACTAGTTGGTGATTTGAGATGCAACGTAATTTGAACAACTCTTTGAACAAAATTAGATGCTGGATTTTTTGTATGGCGACGGAGGCTTGTTTTTCTAGAGAGAGGTAGGGATAGAAATTGTTGAAGATAGACATCATTATGATGCTAATTGTCTTGACTTTCTAATCCTCGACTCCATCCTTTCTGCCTTCATTCTTATAGAGAACCTTGAGCGCACAAACAAAGCCACTCTTTCGTTTCCCTCGCTAGGTATGCACGCCCAATTTTTCCTTTCCCTAAAGGACGTCCAATTTCGAACATACCGAGATGAAATTGTTTTGGAGTCGTAGGAGGTGACTTGGATGCTGGGCAGGATTTTTTGCCGGCGTCTACCGATTCTTCTGATGTCTTTGATCTCGTAAACTCAACAGCGGGTTTTTGAAGCGGCGAGTGGCTATTATTCTCTAGTGCAACCTTTAGAAGGTAGTTCGATTGGTTGGAGCTTTGAGATAACTGTGTGCTCAATGAAGCCGTAGTCTGCGCGTGTATATTAGCATACCTTATACTTGCAAAGATGAGCTGAAATCCAAACCTTGGTGTACAGATACGTTGTCTTTCCATCACTCGGACAATTCTTGTTATCGTTGACACACAGGCTCTCGAAACGCGTTTCGAGAGTACTATTTGTCTTTGTGCGAATCGCTACTGGAAAGGAAGGAATGGTCCTTGAGTCGCTGACCAGCGGAATTCAACCATGCCCAGTAGTTTTTGGCTATGTGAGCGATCGGGGATTGATGGCTTTAAGTTGTTTGGGTCCAATGTTGGAACTCAATACAACAGCCATCGTGCCAGCGTGTAATGAATGTGCCTGATTTATGGTTTACGACATGGTACAATATATATAAAGAGAAAGGCGACGAGAATAAAGAAGCAGAAACATTTTCGCCAATTCCATAATATTCACTTTTTTTAGTGGAGCCCAAATTTGAGTGTTTGTGGATAAAGGAGAGTATACAATCAGTATGTGGAGATAAGCCCCCGTTTTATGGTGTTGAACCACATAGATATAGGCAATTCCTCAAAACTAGCTCTCTCTGCTGTTCCGTAACATTCGTGCCAACTTTACTCCACTTCCTCTAAAATCCAAATTTTCCCTGAGCAGTCGACGCTCTTTCCATGTTATTTTTATCTGGAATTATGGAGATCCTGGTTACCTACAACATAGCCACCTCTGTAAGCCTGCCAAGATGTCGTGACGGTGTCCGTTCTTACTCCTCTGCCACCTTTTGTCTCGGTGTTGGTGTTGGTGTTGGTACAAGGGGGGGACTGAAACCGAGCTATTTGCGGAGTACGTAGGTACGGTACAGCGGTTAAGTATTGTACCCCCCCGCATCACAACTGCAACGCAGTAAAAGATTACAAAAAAAGACTCGATGTAGATAGCTATCGAAGGATCGTTCTAGACTTGGAATCAAGTTTTTTCGATGAGTTTTGAAGATAATTCAATTTCCTAAAACTTTGAGCAGGGAGGGGGGTTACAATACTTAACCGCTGTACCTCAGTACTAGTAGGGAGCCCTGAGCCCTCCCCCTCGTTCTAAGCGCCAGGCAGCAGCTGCTGCCTGGCAATTCAACTGATTGAAAACTGCATCTGATTTATTTGCCCTCTCTCTAATCTTTGTAAACCTTTCAGCGACA
This sequence comes from Hymenoscyphus infarciens, assembly GCA_001414345.1. Lineage (NCBI taxonomy): Eukaryota > Fungi > Ascomycota > Leotiomycetes > Helotiales > Helotiaceae > Hymenoscyphus > Hymenoscyphus infarciens. The sequence continues at coordinate 31,503 of LLCB01000208.1, read as the reverse complement.
TCTGAAGACCTAAATCTCAATTCCACTTTGAAAATGACAGAACAATCTGTATCACCAAGTCCAACAACAGCCTCGTCATGGCCAACATCACTCAAGATCAGTCTGGATCTATCGAAACGGTCGTTTTGCCCCAGGTTTCGTTGCTGTCCTCTTGGGGCGATGAAGCAAAATATGCTTTGTAGTTGTGCTCAAATAACCGCCTACAAGGACGACAACGAGGGTAAACAAGCAATACTCTTCGACTTTCCACTCGATTCAAACAAACCTCGATTCGTGTTCTACGACTTGACGAGGGTCGAGAGTGCGAGGCATTTGTGCGAAGCCGCATCGAAACGCAACACCTCAGCAAACTTTCTTCCCGTCGTACAAGAGCTGCTACGTAATCTTGCCAAGATCTGCGAAGGCAAAACGACACCAGACCTCAAGGAAAAGGTTGGAGATACCAACTTGCAGCCCTTCCGAACTGATATCTTTGACAACAAATCGGTGTGTGAGGAGCTACGAACGAAGATTTGTGCTCCGTTAAACCCAAGCGAGGTTCGGGATCATGGAATGGGATACATCTATATTCTCCGGTCTCAAAGCTACGGCACTCTAGCAGCGCTCAAGATTGGTTTTTCGAAACATCATCCAGAGCATCGAGCACATCAGCTAGCTGGATGTCTGAGAAGCCCCGAAGTAGTCGGCCATTCGCCAATGATACCCCATGCCAATCGGATCGAGGCCATTATCCACGCTGAGCTGGTTTTACTAAGGAAGACTCAGATTTGTGCACAAATATCAACGTCAGCACAAGGAGTGGTTTACGATATCTCACATACATGCTCGGCAGGTGGTTACTCGTTGGTGCAGATGGGTACTCAGTCAACCATACCAAAACGGCGTCCTGACAAGTCAGTGGATGGACCCTCTCAAAAAGCAAGATTTCAATCAACGTGGGGCTTCTGACCGAGTTTCACCAGTCTGGAATACCATCATTGACAAATATCCGATCGATGAGTCAATTGACTCCGTAGATGAACAAAGAGCATTGTATGTCAATGCGATCTTTTTGGAAAGAAACCTACGATCTATATGTGATTTACTCCAGCTACCAACTCTCAAAGGCGACTTTGGAGACTTGATGCGAATTGCACGAACGATGAGGAATCGCTATGGACATTTATCATCCTTGCCACCGAGCTTTGAAAGTATCGATAAAGATTTCTTCTATGTTTTTGACAGTGTAGTTGATTTTCCTCCGCGTCTTCAACCAAGCACTTTGAAGGATCGACTGTCCAACCATATCAGATATATGCAGGAAGTTGAGGAGCTTGCGGAGCATATAAAAGCCATCCAAACTGGAAGTCGATCAGTCAGCCGCCCTGACCTGGGAATAAGCGAATCCCCACTGGGAGACGCTACACTTCTACCTGTCGTAACGATAAAGGAACTGAAACATTTCAACGGTCAGGCGAAGCTAGGTATTGGATATAACCCAACACATGCGGGATTTCAGTTTCTACAAGAGGCCTATCAGCGAGGGGAATGGGAGGGTCCGCTTCCTCGCTTCAAGAGAGCAAAGGGACCACGCTTATTTGGTCCTGGGAAATCCCCCACCAGCAACTATCGACAAACAAAGTCGAATTCTCATGGTCGAAAGGTTTCTCGGAAGTCCCATGATGCAGAGGCTCCTAGTTCATATCGCATGAAAGAACACGAGCTATATGCAGCAAATTCGCAGGAACCGGGATTTACCGACATGAATCCCAAAGTGGGATCCAACCCACGGAAACGCAAAATGCAAAACGAGGTACCTGGTTTTCCAGATGGTGGGACATACTCCGGGAAAGCTACGGCCGGTGTTACGCAGCGTACAGAGGTCAATTATAATGCTGGTGAAGATGGTGAAAAATCCACGATGACAATCAGCACTCCATTGACAAGTGACTTTGTCGATGAAGTAAATAAGATAATGAAGGAAATCCAAATTGGCGGGAGAGAAAGTGTGGAAAGAAAATTCAATCAATCGTTGAGATACCTTGGCATTGAAACGATGATTGCGTCTGATGATGACTGGACAAGCGATGATGGAGAGAGTTCGTCGGAAGAGGAAGTTTCGTCATACGATGCAAGCCCGCCACAGGGACCTTCAAATCGGGATGAGAGTGATACAGAGAAATTGTTTTCTAAGAATGCGGTGGCTAAATGGTTTGAACTCTCCTGAATTTGACTTGCTAGTAAGCTAATTTGGCTTTTTTTCTCTTTCTACTTTTACTATGTCTTGGATGTACTTTCAGCGTGTAATTGACTTTGACCCCTAATACTTTCCCTTCTTACTTCTTCAATTTTAAAGCAATAATATCAAAGACTTCCTCGAATGCTGCTGCTCCCACCAGTAAAGTTGCTGAGAAAAGATCTGTAAAGACAGCTGTCAAACCTAAGGCGCAAGCATTCAAATACTCGAACGCCAACCATATGGTCCACGCCAATACCGTACGTAGTCCACCACATCCCCATCCTCCTGCCTCGCATTTCACTAACACCTCCGTTAACAGTTCACAAAAAAAAATCCTAAATGAAGCTCCAATGGCCCAGTATCGGCGATTTTCTCAACGACAAGAATCAAGACCTGCCAAAGGCCCAAAGACGGCAAGCCCATAGACGAGTTTTGCTACCGTGTCACCGACCTGGGCTCCCCTATCTCGGAAGACGGAATGAACATGTGCCAAAAAACTTGACGAGGAGCAGCTGAAGCAAGATCAGGATGAGAGAAATATATGTACATAGTTAATGACTGGAATGAGTTTGGGATTTCTGAGTGCTTTGAGAATTTCGTAAGTTACACCTCGTTCGCCGTGGGCTGAGCTCCTTTAAGGTGCAGGAGAAATAGTTAGAGGATTTTGCAACCTGTGCGGGTCCTCGCCAATCGGCTATACCTTCATGTTGCACAGGGAGCAGAAATCGGTTCCCTCACGCTGATGCCTCGAGACATGACAGACGCTAGCATCCCAATCTCGTTAATTGCGTTTTTGTGCTTGGGGAATTCCAACAACATCGCGTGAGATTAGAAAGATGACTTCTTTTTGTTGCACACTGCAAGGGCGTGATTGTGTAGTTTTAGTTTCAGCTTGCTCTAGGTTATACCAGGCTGGATCTTTGTGCTTCAAACCAAAGTAGACCGAATTTCAGTAGTGAAACTTGAACTACTTTGGCTTGAAGCATAAGTAAGGCACATACATTAAGTTATAATATTTTTAGGTATTGTAGGTACTTTAAACGTAATTACTTCAGCATTCAAGACCGATATAGTTGCAGTTGTAGTACTGCCAAGCTAAAAATAGCTTCCGTGTAAGCTTACTTATCCATAGGGCGATTTAATGGTAGAGTGAGGGCCGAGTTGGGCCCTAAGGTGTTGGCGTATTCGTTTTGCTAGCGCTTGACACGCGTTGAGAGAAGAATCTTCGCGAGGGACCCACTTGGAACCCTGAACTCTGAAAAGAACTCGTGTTGAGTTGTACATGGCAGAGCCGAGTAGAAAGCAAATTATAATTGGCTAATAGAAAGGAGAACAGGAACGTGACTGCGTGGCCGAAGTGGGGGTGAAGCGAGGGTTTCAGGGGGACTGAAAAAGCTTCGGTATCCGCACTCTCGTAACACAAAGGACTATATAACAGCTAAGTAGTTGAAATAATTAAGGCTTTTTTATAATTATTAACACGTTAATTTGGACTCTGGAGGGATTTTCTATTTTTTGTACATTTTCCTGATATCTGTGGCGCACTAGCCCTCTGTTTTTTTCACCATATAAGTACTACACAACCACGTTATAACCAAATTGTTTCTAAGCTAGTACATGTATTAATAAGTATATTCGAAAGCCAATTATTCTTTTTAACTATATTTTTCAAATTATTATATCGTATAAAAGATATCTTTCTATCTAACTTATAAAAAGGGAACTATTTCTGTCTCCGAAGAGCTTAGAGCCTGTTTAGCTGGCATATTTTTTGGATAATTTAGTATATATACCACTAAAAAGGCACCATAATAATAACGGATAATTTAATATATTCAACACTTTAATATATACTAAATCGTTTAGCCCGCATATTTTTTAAGCCAGAATATTTAGCTAAATAATCTAATCTTTATTTAAAAGATTATTCTTACCAAAAAAAGTAATTATTCTATTATCGTCAAAATCACGCTAATTAGAATATTCTCTAGTATATTAATACTAGTACTAGAGGCTATTATTAATCTTACCGATACTTGTAATAAAGAGCTAAACGATTATAGAATTTATTATTAGATAATTAGATAATTAAATAAATATATACCGAGCTACTTTTAAAAAGTCTCGGCATATTTATTAGATAATTTAATATTATCTCATAGTAAGCCAAATAGACTCTTAGCAAATCGTGCTTTATAACTTATATATAACCAACCTTTACTCTAATTAACTAAGACTACATATAGGAGTTTATGTATAAGTATTAAGAAACTTATAACATAGTTGGTTTTTAATCACTCTTCTACTTATATTCGAAGCGACGGAGTCAAATTTTTCTATCTAGCGAAAAATATAGGTTTTTATAGATTTACATATATATGTAATTTATCCGACGAGCTCTAGATATTCTATCTCGAAAGATATATAATAGAATAGTAAGTTCCCTTTATGAAGCTTTCTATATTATATTACTCTCTCTCTCTAAGAGTAACTTAAACTACTTTTTAGTCCTATATATATAAGAAGTGACTATAAAGGAAGCCGTCTCTAAGAATGTGAAAGAGAGTTTAGCTTTTTAGATAAGTAACATTTTTAGTTTATATCGTTCTAAGGCTATTTAAGTCTAGATTATAGAAAGAGAGTTATTTTTATTATATAGCACTTAGGTTATCTCTAAAGATACTCGAGCAAAAAATCTCTATAATCTCGTAAGCCGGAGTATATTTCGTTCTATATCGAACTTAATATATATTCTCGCTAAATCTCCTTAGATAACTACTTCAACTCTATAACTTCAATAAGCGTAATAGATAGTAGTATAGTAGAGAGGAAGACTATAGAAGCGGAGCAGCGGTTTTAGTAGACTAAGTCTTTTAATACGATTAGAGATATAAGAAATTTAAGAATTTATTCGTAGATTAAATATATAATTATATTAATAAAGAAACTATAACTATCTCAAGTACTTAGCTCTTACTCGTATTTAGCTTAGAGCTATAAATTTAATATCTCTCTCTTATTTAGTCTTATATATTACTATATATATCTTTTCTACTATTATAAGCTTATAGAGTTACTACTATAAGCGCGATACCTCGTTTATATTTATTTATACTAATTTATATACTACGATCTAAATGCTTACTAAAAATAAGAAAAGAATACTTATTAAAATATACTAATTATATAAATTAATTAAAGAAATTTGCTATACTTCCTTGAAATAATAAATAAAGATATAATATTTGATATCCGAAGATTCTTTCTAGAATTATATTTCTCTAAACTTCTCTAAATAATAAATTTTATTAAACGTAGTTACTTGAAAGAAGTAAGAGAAAGATTTATAACGTTTTCTAAGAGCTAAGTAACTCTTATTTTTGATATCAATTACTTTAGATATCTGGACTATTTTTTCTCTTTTGAATAGACATACTCTAATATTATAAAGAAGAGCATTTTGGTGTACTATAGATGAAATTTACCTAAAATAGAACATATTTATCACATCGCAAAGTCGAGATTTCTTTATAAACTCTTCATTTCCCATTTGTCATTCATTAAAAATGTTCTACCTCTAATGTACCTCTGATGTATCCTCATTTCTCCACTTAGGCATCTACCCATCATTCTACCGATTTCTTCCCCAAATCTCCCAACTCATCTAACCTTTGAGGTTGAACCAAACCATCTTACAAACCTCAGCCTTATGTCTAACTTCCCTCCTACTATCACCAAGCGCAACATCAATCTCCCCCACCACCTTGAATTTCCGCTGAACCAATTTCCCCGCATCAACATGCTTCACCAAAAGCGCCAAAACCTCCAAAGCCATCGCTCTGCACCGAACCGAAGCATTTTTATCGCCATGAATCCTATCCGTCATCCGTGCGATGACACTATCAAGATATTCCTCGATAGTAGTGGAAGAAAAAGGGACAAGCGTGAAAATAACCCGGATAAAAGCCTCCTGGCTCCAAGAATCCCCAGAATTCGTCCCCTCAAGGACAGCAGGGAAAATCGCAGATACATTATCCACAAGGTGACTCGTATTGATGAAGCCCAGAATCCCGGCGAGAGCAACGAGGTAATTTCCCTTAATCTCGGTGTCTTCAGCGGAACGCCAAAGCTCCATAATCCGCGTTGCAGCTTTATTAAAGAGGAAAGATTGATGCAATGGCCGAACATTACAGAAACTCCGCTTTAGAAGGACTGGTGAGGGCCCGATGAGGATTCTAAAGCTTTGCGCGACTTTGAGACTATGTTCCGGAATTGCGATGCCAGAAATCATTCGCTCAAGGAGTTTTTCCGTTGGTTCGCGGTGGTATGCTAATAAAGAGGCTGAAGTATAGTATGCCAGGGCTCGATATATGTTATCAATTTCTTCAGGCGTGCGGGAGGAGGCGGTATCCACGATGCTGAGGAGTTCTTCGAAGATTGTGGGGGTTTCTGGTGATGCTCGCTTTTTACCAGCTTCAAACTTGTTTACCAATAGTTGCAAAAAGTAGAGGAATGAGATCTTTGCGAGGGGAGAAGAATTGGCTTCTGTGCTGATCGAAGTTTTGAGCATTGTGGAAGCGTATTCTCCGATATTGAGACCAAGGGGTACGTGCTATTTAAGAAATTAGTACGTATCAGTATGAGTGGAAAGGAATAAGACTTACAGAACTGTCCTTGGGGTTGATACCTACCAATAAAGAAACGGCCAAGAACATCGTGAGGGATTTATCACCAGTCCAGCTACTGAAATTCATTTGCGAGTCGAAGTCCACAGCCTTGAGATCCCCCACACTCCGAAATAGAGTAATGAGGCCTGATGGGGCGCCCGAGGGTAGACTCTTGTCGTGTGAAACAAGAATATTGTCTACCTTTTGGTAGACCAATTGGCCTTCGTTGACGAAAGAAATAGAATACTCGGCGAGCATGGCGATGGTGAGCATTTGTCCGAGTAAACTGATCGTAAGATCATTCCATGGCTGCGTTGGGTCAATAGAGTTTTGTAATCCAATATATGAGGACCCAGAATCTCCCACTACGCCAACCATGCGATCGAGTAGTGGGAAGACAATGCTTGAGTAGGGACCGCTGACTCTGTCTTCCGGACTGAGAATACTGGCGTCACGAGCATCTGCTGGCAATCCAGAGTCGAATAAAGATAAAGCTCTACGGGATGCTGCAAGAATAACATTCAAGTATTGCAATTGTCCCTTGTGTTGACGAACCTGATCAAATTTCGTCAAAAGAAACTTGTGGAAGTTGTAATGGTTGACCGAGGAGGTGCAAGCAATCTGCACTAGATTCTCCAATATGTCCATAACTCGTTCCAGGGCACCGGAAGAAGTTGTCGCGTCTTCAATTTCATCCGGTAATTCTCCCAGAAATTTTAGAACCGTAACCCCAACGAAGCCATTAGAATCGAATGTCGAAATGTCACGGATTGCTTTCAGAGCGGCGCGCTGTAAATCTGCTGAAGATGACCCTGCCAAAGCCACTTCATTCAATGTCTCCAAAACGATTCCGCTTGCAGTCCCCAAAAGGCCTACGATCTGGGCGAGATACACGAAACCCTGGGCTACCACATCACCCATGGAAGGATCCTCGGTCGAACCTGCCTTCAACTCTGAAATAGCATCAAAGTACAAATCTTTGATTGATTCATGGAAGGGTTGCATATCGGAAAGCAATCTTGCTTCTTGCTCGAATCGTTCTGTGGGAGAGAAGACAAAACCTGCTGGTTCCAAGTTGTATCGTTCTTCATACGTGTTTGCATCCGCCGCCAGAAGAACTCGTGCCTGGAGAATAGAGTTGAACACACCAACGATCGACTTTTTCGACACCTTTGAGTGATCATCTTGAGCCATGATGCAAAGACCTGGAAAAACTCCTCTGATAACAAGATGAAGGGATAAAGGTGACGCAGAAGCGATGGCGTTTAGCATTCGTTCACTTCCAGATATATACCGCTTCATGTCGGACAATCGTTCGAAAATCTCCGCAACGATGCCATCGATGAAGGAGGAAACCTCGCTTTTCTCACTCCAACTCCAGTCAGAATTCGTCAAGTGGGCCACGATTGAGTGAATTATATCGAGAGAATCCTCTATAAACTCCTCGTTTTCACCGTTCCAAATCTCGAATTTTAGGCTGTCCCAAATCTTTGATGCCCACTCAGTCAAAGTTGGAATCGAGAAGGCCTTAACACAGGCTTTAATGGCGACGAGGATTTGCTTCTGCTTAAAGGTTAGTAACTAACCAGGAGAGAAATTTCGAAACTTGTACCTTTGTGTTGGCAGATTGATCAATATCAATCTCCCCCAAAAATTTCTCAAATCCCTCTTTCGCATAGAAATCATTCGCCGTGATGCAGCGTAGCAACAATTCTCTAAGTTCTTCTGGCTTCGGTTGGTCGTTTGGAGTAACCGTCAAGGTGATTGGGAAGTAGCGCATAAACGATTCCCAGATTTGTGTGTATTCCGCTGGGCCCAGGTTCCAGTCAATGCTAATATCACCATATGTTGCGAACAGCGCTCTCAGACAGACAGCTGATTTTTCCCGAGCTCCTAATTCAACCAAATCAGTCACAAACTCAGAAGCGCCCAGATCTCGCTGAAGCTGTGGTAGAAATCTTTTGCTTAGATGGGCGACTATTTCGTAATATTTCCGACGGGTGTGTGGTGTCTGATTCATAAAGACAGGGGTATTTCCCTGAGCCAACTTGAAAATGGCTTTGACTAGTAGCACAGCTTCGCTGGGGACAAATCTCTTCCAGGTTGTGATTGCAATGAGACTGTCCGCGACCTCATTCAGTCCGTATCTGTAGTTGGAGATTCCGGCTTCATTCTCCAATCGGGTTCGCAGGTATTCAGAGATTAGTTGGGCCACGATGAATTAGTCCAGCACGTGAGTTATCGAGAAGGGTTCTTACTATCTTGGCGTGTCATTGAGTCACGATCCACCGCTCCCAACATAATTGAGAAGAGAGACATTCCTAGAGATGTCAGATCGTTGTTATCACTTTGGAATTAGAATGAAGGTTATACCTCTGCTAACCATCAGAAGATCGGTTTGGTCCTCTCCGACATATGGCTCCAAATCCTGTATGACTTCAAGAAATGTCATGGAGCCCATTTCAAAAGCTGTAAACATTAGTGGCGGTCGTCGAGATAGAAAACGATAGGCTTACATCCAGCGACATCGGTCACTACGACTCTCTCCTCCAATGCCTGGCCATCATTCAGAGAAAGAGCATCCATCCACTCTCTGATCCCCTTGTCCGCCATGGTGAACCTATAAAATAGGACGTTAGCCATAATCATAATATGCCGGATAGCGATTGACTTGGACGTAAGAGCAAGATAAAAAACAAAATACAAAATTTGAAATGGAGAGACTTGCTCGAGTATGCAGCCCTCTCGTTATAAGTGCAGCTTCTAGATGTTATTTCGCCTCCAAGAGGGGGTGAGACAGGTTGTAGCACTGCAGGACCAGGAGGAATCGTTGAAAAGAGGAGGGGCAACGAGGGGAAAAGAAGACAACATCAAAAGGCAAGGTGACTTGGGCAATGGAATAGATTCGAGTGTGTATGGATAGCCGAAGCATCCCGGATCGCCAAATAGCATGATACTCGGTTAAATCAAGTAAACCCCCTTTGAGACTCGGAAGGGTAAAATGTACCATAGCATGTTGAATAAATACAAAAGCAAGACAGGATTTAGAGAGCAGCGAAGAGAGTGCCAAAAGTAGAACTAGATATAGAGAGGCTTATACTAAGAAAAAAAGCTGAAGGCAAACTTACAAGTGCACTGTTGACAGCACAACAGAGAACTGAGAGTGAGGTAGACAGTGTGGGTTTCCAGGGAAACGTGTTAAATGCGTGAGTGAATAAGGAATAAGTAGAGCGTTCGTAAAGCGTAAGAAGAACTTTGCAGTAAGGTGGGAAAGCCAAAGGCTTCAAAGAGACTAAAGTCAAAAGGTAGATCAAGGTAGTAGATCAATGGTGAAGCCGAAAACCAGTCCCAAGCAGAAACAGGGTGAAGAACTGATGAAGAGTTAGCACAATTCTTGAGGGGCAATAGAAACCGATTTCAGTCGTCAAAAAACTTACAGACTCCTCAAGACGCCAGATTATGATAATGTTGATGTTGTTGATTGTTGAAGAAGTCCATTTCTCGGAGGAGGAGTTTGGATGAAGATGGAGAAATCTCCATGGGAGCCTTACCCAAAATGGAAAAGTGGCGTATCCTTGTCTTTTGCAGCCGATTGGCCCCACATAAATTGCCCATCAGCGTTTGTAGGTGACAGTAACTGTAAATACTGTTTGTTTTTATAATGCTAAGAACATTAGCCAGCTGAATAACAGCAATCAGAATAGTTCTGTGAGTAATTGTGACGCTACCTCTTTGAAAACACTAGTTTGTGGTAAATAAGTCTTTATTAAGTCCAGGTCTTCTGCCCCTCCAAATGCAGGTGCAGGCTTTACCCCGCCGCCCTTATCGGTTCCGATAACAGATAGAAATTTCTTCAAACCGCGACCGGAGACCTTCACGAAAGCACTTATACAATTTTGTTACAACACCACAAGATGGCGACTCCCGCTCCAGCTACGAATTGCAAAGTCATACTTGCTGGGTCCATCGCAAAAGGATTGCTGGCGGAAGTTGCAGAGGGGTTATCGAAGTTGTCTTCCAAGCCCAAGTTGGTGGGGTTCCTTGCAAATGGCGATCCCGCTGCGCAGTTATACGCGGATTGGTCTGCGAAGACGTGCAGAGAGAAGTAAGTGTTTACTTTCTCTTTTACTTACAAGGGCATGCGAAATCAATCGAGATTTGCTTTCGGGTTGCTTTTTTCGGATCGGTGAAAGTTGAAAGCTGGGGGAGTTGCAAAAGAATCATACAATTCCTTGGAGGAGTCACTTCAACATTAAAACTCGAAAACACGCGCAAACGAAGAAGAGGAAGAGGCTTCCACGAGCGACTCCCAGTCACATATAAAAGTGTCTAATTCTACTCGAAACCCTCACGAATTCGCGAAGCTATCCAAAAGTCAACACCCCTCCAGTGTCCACGAAGTCAAATCAGAATCGAAAACACTTCACAATTACAAGGGCAGATGTGCAATATACAAAGATCTGTGGTGGAGGTCCTCGAGGGCAGAACTGTTTCTAAACTCTTGGATAATTGTACATATTTCCGCTACTCTACACTACTTCTTCTCCCAGTAAATCTGACACAGGTTGGGAACCACTCTGCAAACACACCATATGGGAGAAATAGGAGGAGTCTGTGAAGCCTTGAGCTTTCTAGATGGAGAGAATACACGGGAATTACTTCACTTCATATCCAAGCCAAAAAAACTGGTGGGGGGTGACTTGAGAGTTCAAAAGATTTTGGCCCCGCGATTTACACCGAACCACTGATGTTTTGGTTATCCCATCTGGCTGGAACAATTGGAAATATTATCCTCTTCATTTGGGGACTGAAAGATCATTGTCCCAGCAGGCGGGAATAATTCAAAATATTATCCTAATCGTTTGGGACAATGACCTTTCATTCGTCTAACTGGCTGGAACAACGAAAATCATTCTCCGAGCGGAAATGGAAGAATGGAAGACTGACTGAATATCTTATAGCGGGTTCGAATTTGACCTCCGTGTCATCGCAAAAGAAGACATTGAAGCAGCCATCCTCGAGGCGAACGACGATAAATCTGTCAACGGAATCATAATCTACTACCCTATCTTCCCTCGAACATCCGGCCAAGACGGTTACATTCAACAACTTGTGGATCTTACAAAAGACGTAGAGGGCCTCACACACAAATACGTCTTCAACATGTACCAAAACAAGCGTTTCCTCGACCCACCTACCAACATGCTAAAGTCAATACTACCATGCACACCACTGGCAGTCGTCAAAGTCCTCGAATACCTACAAATCTACAACTCAATCTTACCATACGGAAACCGCCTATTCGGAAAAACCATCACAGTTATTAATCGAAGTGAAGTTGTCGGTCGTCCTCTCGCCGCTCTGCTCGCAAACGATGGCGCAAAAGTCTACAGTGTTGATCTCGATGGCATCCAACTCTTCACCCGCGGTCAAGGAATCAAAAAGAAGCACCACGAAGTCCAAGACGAACCCGCCACATTCGAATTAAAAGACGCCCTCGCCATCTCCGACGTTGTCATTTCCGGTGTTCCAGGCGACAAATACAAAGTCGATACCGCCCTCATCCGCGACGGTGCTGTCTGCATCAACTTCAGCAGTGAGAAGAACTTTGATGGTCCGGCTGTTAAGGAGAAGGCTAGCATCTACGTTCCTGCCATCGGCAAGGTTACAATTGCTGTTTTGCTTCGAAATCTCTTACGTCTGGTTCAAAATCAAAATGCTTTGGCTGCTGCACCGCCTGCTGCTGTGCCCTCGAGCGATGCGTGAAGAGTTGGGCTGGGATTGAACGGAACATTGGGAGGGCGTTTATTTGAGAGGCTGGCGTGATTAGCATTTTGATGCTTGGATGATAGACAAAAATGAACGTATACCCATCTGCAAAGCTGCTGTACATATACATAAGTGAATGTCTCAAGTTACGGGGGTAACATCTTGCTCTAGTTGAGTGTATTTCTTCCCCCCGAAAGATATCAAACCCGGATAATTTAGGACAATTGAAGCTGAACAGCGAGCTAGGAATGATGCAGGTACGAACCGGCTTCACTGTCCACCCAACCCCCTCGACTTTAAAGACTTTGGCTTCAATGAATATAGGCTTCTTCCCACGTTTATTGTGCTCTCTCATTCTTAAAAAGCGTTTGTTTTTCTTTTTTCAAATTCCAGCAACCTGGATCTGCCGAGACCGGACTTTTCTCCATCTACCGTCACGCTCAGCCAATCATAGCCCTCATTCTCACCCCCAATGACTCTATAGGCTTATCTAAATTCATCCACGACTCTCCTGGGGCTGCTCGTTTTCATAATCGTCCACTTTCCCCATCTTCTCAGCGTCGTGAAATACCCAAGTGAGTTTACTGAGATTATAGTATTTTTTGGGATCCCGGAGGTGTCGGCGGACTTGCGACCCTCCGTGGTGTTGAGTGAGGATATAAGGAGGGAGGGGAAGGAGGTCATACCTGCTTACTTGCTACAATCTTTCCCACGTGCTTGCTTACTTTAATCGCGATTCCAAAAACTTGTTATCCATTTTGAAGGAGAGGGAGAAGAGGAACTTGTGGTCTCATTTTCCAATATCCAGTTTACGGAATTTCGAACATTGTGAGCTACGATTCAGAAAGTCACGGAGGGACAACCAACTTTCCATCGAAAATTCAGCCTCCAGAAGACCAACAGATTATCACCTCAAAAAATAACACCCCTCCATCAATCTCCCCCCATCCACCACCCATCCACGCCAAAATGAAACTGCTTCTCACAGGTGCGACGGGTTATATAGGTTCCGAGATCTTGCACCAAGCTCTCTCCAACTCCTCCATCACCTCGTTGGTGTTACTCACCAGACGACCGATAGAAAACTTGAATTTGGGGGAAAATTCGAAAGTTAAGGTAGTTACTATGAAGGATTTCAAGGAGTACTCTGAAGATGTTGTTAAAGAGATTGAGGGATGGGATGGTGTTATCTGGTATGTTTCTTTTTCATATCTCTTTCCTTTTGAGAATGCGATGGTAGGGGAGAGAGAGGAGGCGATGAGGATGGAAGGAGGAGGGGGAGGGCGCGGGGAAAGATGCGGGCTTAAAAAAAGGAGTGGGCTAATAAGAAAAATAGGGCAATGGGAACATACGACGGAAATCCCGTGGTGGAAGTAGAATACCCCACGAGCTGATGAAGGCGGAAACAGGGACTAGGCGAACTAACGATGCGAACCTTCGCCGAAAAAAATGGCTGCGAAGAGAGTTGGGAGACATACGTCGTCAAGCCGGGTGGGGTATTAAAGAAGGATGTTCTAACCTCTGTGAGTTTGGTGCTGAGACCTGTTATGGATTGTGTCGGAGCTATTAGTAAGTTGATCTCTCTGACATTCCTCGCTATTTGTTACTCTGTTGTATCGAAGCTACTCGTCTCTTTACTAGGGTTCAAGTTGTTGTGTAGGAGTTTGTTCTGTGATGATGAGTGGGGAGGGACATTTAACTTACGTGAATGGTGGGGAAAATGCTAATGGTGATAATAGGAAGTGATGAGGTTGCAGCTTGTATGATTGAAATTGCAATCAACGGATCGGAAGTGGGAGTTTGGAAGAATGACGCTATGGTTGCTTCAGGTAGGGCAATTTTGGGACGGTGATTAGGTCGTCGGGTCTGAGTCTTTATGATAAGTCTGAAAGTTACGAGTAAGTAATGTGGACATAATGATGGTGTGCACTATATATGTTTCAACGTGTTGGACACTCCCCATCGTCCTACTACATATTTACAACTTTGGAAGATTTTTATTTCTTGCAATCTGGAGGTGGATGGGGCAATGCCGGAAGTCCAATCCTACATCTTCAACGGTGGTAATAGTATGAGCAACAAGTTGATTAGGAATTTCAATTAACAAGATCCTATATCTATTTGCAGGTAACCAACTATGACTCCAAGACCAAAAAAATACAGCTATTGATGGGTAACCCGTAAATAGTCTAAGAAGATAACCCCTTCCTATTTATAGGTAACCTGGCAATCGAAGCCAGCTATTCATAGGTGACCTACTAATAGTCCAACTTTGGAAAGTTTCTGCACTTCTACTGTAATCCACAAATAGCAAGTAAACAACAGAAACCGTTCTAGAAATCAACTTCTCCTTTCCTTAGGGAACCTGTAAATAACATGTAACCTACAAATGGCGCTGAAATTAAAAGTCGCCTATTCGTTGATACTCTACTAATAGTCCAAATCCAGAAACCTCCAGCTATTCCCGGGCAACCTAGAACTAGCCGTAGAGATAAAGTTGGCTATTTCCAATTAACCTATGGATAGCTTGCAGGTTTTAGAAAAATTAGCTATTTACGGGTAGCCATGAAGTTTAAAACGCAAAAGAAGCAGGCTAATTGGAGGATCTACTAAAAGCAATGCTTTTCATCATAATCCCAAATTATACTAACTCTTGATTTCTTAGAACCGCACTACACATCACAACAATTTCAGAAGAACCATCAACGAATTGGAGAGTATGGAGAACTTGAAAGCTCTGTATCTCGTAACTTCGGGTATCATTTATAAACAAAGAAACCTCCATCCGAAAAGCAAAAGCAAAACAATAAAACCAGTTCAACGATGACTAGACCCCACTTTTCCGATGCTCATCCCCCTCACAACAGCCTTCTGTGTCTTATTTGATGAGCCATTATCAAGGCATCCGTGTAAATGGTCAGAAAGTCCCCCAATCCATGGTCTTGCGGCGATTCCGAGCGCGTCTCCCAGGTGCAGACTAGTCCACACCACAATCTAATCGTTTTGAAAGATCCCACGGCTATAGGATGCGTTCCACTAGCTAGCTTCGTCATTGTACATCCTGCTGACGAGAATCAGGCCCACGAGGCTCTCTCGATTTGTATAAATCGTTCTCGGAACCCGGTGGATATATCCTTCTCCGGCCATGAGTTTTTTCGTCTGGCTTCACCAATCAATTAGATGATATTGAGGCTTCTGGTATCGTACAAGCACTGGTTTCCCTCTGGCGTACTCGCCCGTGGTAGCATGCTTGTTAGTAATTCTCGAGTTCGTGTTGCTGAAATTCGATAGAGAAAGGTTCTGCTCTTTTCGCTCTGGAATGCAAACTCGCAACTGAAATTTGCCGGAAAAGGTTGCAGGTTGGATCTCAGTGCAGAGGAACTGGTCGAGCATCAAGAACTCAAAGATCATTCCATGGACTTGTATCCAATTCTGCCCCAACCCCTCTACTTCAAAAGCATCCTCGCAATCTCCTCCTTATCCCCCGTCCTCACAGCTTCCATCGGTCCAACCATATAACAATCCCACTCTTGTCCAATCATCTTCCTGATAGCCACAATCTCCACATCAGCAACATTATCCACCCACCAAATATTCCTAATTAACTTGACAAACACCAGATAATGGGCTAGCAAAACCAGAGCTCTAGAGCGTTTTTCTCTTGCGCAGTTCACGAATTCTTGCGGACAGAAGGAAGGCCAGGTGATGGTGCGCATGAAGAGATCGTCTGTTAGACCGTCTTGTTGGAGTGAAGCGTAGAGGTTTCCTAAGGAGTCCAGCGCCGTGCAGTAGTGTTCTAGATAGAGGAAGTCGGGGTCGGATGGGCCTGAGATGGTGATGCTTGAGAGGAGGTGGATGAGGACTTTTGGGATGACGGGGGGAATTTGGAGCGAGGTTAGTTCGCGACGGAAGATGGGGTATAGTCCTATGTAAAAGTATCAGTATTTCTCTTATAAGGCCCCCAAAAAACATTGGCAGAGGAGGAATCTTGTAAGTGCAAAGCGAAAGGGGTAGGTCTGGTTACCAGTAGTGTAAATGTCTTGGTAACTCCTCACGCTAATAACTGCATTTAATCCTCGGTACAAGTGAAGCCAATTGACGATTGTCAAGTCATCTGCCCCCTTGTTGCGGTCTTTTGAGCATAAGATAAGTAAGAGAAGAGCCATAATCAACGCAGCCTCCCAATCCAACGTCTTTCCATCCGTTCCAGATAGCGCTTCTCGAAACCCACTTAGAGCCCGAGCACGATATCCCACAGTGGTTTTTGAATGTTCTGTTGAAGTTGGGTCCAAAACCTCTTGATGGAGTGATGCTATCCCAAGCATACAGTGTAACAAGTATTCGTTCTTAAATGCAAGTTGCGGAACGTCCGTAAGAAAGAGGCTATTCTGTTCTGCGTCAACTGCTATCGTATTCCATGTGCATGTTGACCAGTGATGCATGAGCCGTAAATCCACGGAAGAGAGTGGTCCAACGGAGGTAGTGATTGCCTGCATGGGAGCGCGGACCATACTCCAAGGTTCAAGCAGAATATCGACAGCATCTGAGTCCAAGGTGTCAAGCTGTGTTGCGAAGTCGATGGTACTTGGAGACTGTGTTGAAGACGCGGCAGGTGAGGAAGAGGGTTGTCTTGGGGGCTTGCTGATATAGACACAGGCGAAATTCCTCTTTCCACAAAATCCACATTTTGGTTGAGCTTCATCACACTTATGAGAGTTAGTATATAATCCTCATGCAAATGCCAGGGGAACTTACCTTGACTCTTTTCGTTTTGCAAGTTTGACAACCACCCCTTGACTTCCTGTGAGGCCGTTTGGTTATGAAATCAGAGGTCATACTTCATACGATGTTGATAAGAAAGACTGGGAAATATATTCAGGTATGAGGCTTTCTCTTGTCTATAGACCTTGCAGCCGTACTGATATCTTTTGAGCAAAGTTCACTCACGCTAGTATGAGCTGAAAGACAAAGGGAAATTCATAAGATAAAATAAAGTGATATAAAGATACGGAAATAATTTCGGCCCTTATATTGAATTAGGTAACTCTTCAAGAAATATAATTAAGGAAGGTCAACGTTGCCATGTGTAGTGAGATAGATGACAAGTGCATTATGCAAGCCAGCGGCACAGTTGGTTGCGAATTACGAGGCTTTCGGATCGGAAAAATATTCACCCAGCTCGCGTCTCCCTAATTTAGTCCAACGCGCAGCAGGAGTGAGCAGATCAAGCGTAATCCAACTACGAATACCACTCGGCTGAGCAATGGCTTCAATATTCTCTCTTCCGAATGAAGTTATACTGTCAGCTCTGAGCTCCCAATTTCCTTCTCGAAACCAACAAATTCGGTCCTTAGCTACACTCCTAGCGGTAAGCACCCCCGATGAATCTAACCGATCTTAATGCGCTGGCACCTAATTGTACGAGGATAGATTCGAGGCGCGCCAAGTCGAAATATCGTCCTACATGGACTACACTCTACCGGAAAAACTGCCATAACCAAAGCCCTCCTGGAGAGGCTCTCCGAACCGTACCTGCAGAATGGAATTACGAATGGAACCCCCCACGAAGAAGACGATCAATTGCGGTATGCGATAATAAAGAGCCCAGAATGCATATCAGGAAGACATTTGTTGGAGCAGACAATTGGAGCTGTAGCCAAAGCGGTGGAATGGGATGGAGATATTGGACGTTGCGAAAACCTGGCACAATTATCAGTGTCAATAGGGAGGATGATGGAGAAATGGACAGAGGGGGACGATGAATCTGCGAAACGGAGGCTTGTACTGGTTTTTGATGGAATTGATCAGCAGAGAGAATCTCCCGCGACTCTTTTCCCTGCTCTTGGGCGATTGGGAGAATTTGTATGTTGATCCAAGTATACGCATTGAATTATCACTAACAAACTCTAGATACCCAATATCTCCATAATCTATATCGTAACATCCCCACGACCAAATTTCCTCCATCTTCCAGGAGTCCCTCACATCCATTTCCCAACCTACACCAAAGCCGAAATCCTCCAAATCGTCTCTTTCATAGAACCCAAACCCGAGCTCCCAACCGGTCCCCAGGACACAAAATCAGTATGGACGAAATTCTGCCCCGCAGTCTACGATTCCCTATCCAAACACTCCGGTCGCGACATCCTCTCATTCAAAGCGATGTGTTTCGACCTATGGCCACAATTCGTCCAACCCATCCTCGACGGAACCTACAACCCCGTGCCCTTCAGTCGCCTCCTCGTCGCAAACAGACCCCTCTTCCAAAATAACAGTATATTCATACCTAGCATTGTCGCTACAAAACCGACAAGCATCATCACGAAAATAAAACAAGCAACGCAAACCAAGCTCCCCGCTCTGGCAACCCAACTCCCCTTCCACACCCGTCTCCTCCTCCTCGCGGCTTACCTCGCATCCTTCAACCCACCCCGCACCGATATCACGCATTTCATGAAATCTGCCGTCTCCCGCCGACGAAAACGCGGAGGCGGAACTGCCCTAACGAAAACCAGTGCCCCCAAGCACCGGAAGATATCGCGGAAACTACTTGGAGCGCAGGCCTTCGTCCTAGAGCGTATGCTAGCTATATTCCGATGTCTACAAGACGATGCTTATCCCTCTCACAAAAGACATGGCGGGAAAAGAAGAGAAAAGGAGGATGTCAGTGGAAGCGCGGATATTTACACTGCTATCGCGACACTAGCTAGTTTGCGGTTATTGGTTAAGATGGGGAGTGTCAATACGGGGGATGTACTTGAGGGAAGCGCGAAGTGGAAGGTTGCTGTCGGGTGGGAGGTTATTAGGGGGATTGGGAGGAGTGTTGGGTTGGAGGTGGAGGATTATCTTGCGGAGTAGATTCTTCATTTATTTACTGTAAAATGTTTTATTCTCTGTATTTGAGATGGCAAGACTAGTCCTTCTGAAGATTTAAAATTACAATACAACTTTTTGAAAGCAAGACCCCAGCCCTACGTTGTGCTCTCAACAGCTCTGAATCTGTAATCTGGGGACTAGCTCAAGTAAGGGAAGGAACGACCTCGGCTATGTTCAACTCAATAACTTTGGGTGAAGGTCCCCGTTCTTCCAGAGCAACAGGCAACCTGGAAGGCTAGTACTCTTCACTTGCTGAAATCGTATCACAGTTTTTTTGAGGGTAAGAACGAATCCCTTCCCCGGGTTTCGTGCACTAGGTAGATCTGGATTTTAGACTGGATCATGCCTTCCCTCTTGCTTAGTAAAGTAGGCACCTGAAGATGTCAGGGCCAAGACCACACAAAGAGGGAAGGAACGACCTCGTCCGTATTCAGCATAGGTAGAATCTGAGTGCAGCCTCTTTCTATCATCCAAGAGAGCACTCAGCCAGCTAGCTACCTATGTAACGAGTAAATAACTACGAATCACAAATGAGACTACTCTTATTATTCGCCAATTGGCGTCCATCGGGCGTGTTTTATACTTTACAATCCTCCTCACCTCGCTCCTTCCCCGACTATGGTTAGAATTTGGGGGCCAAAGTGAGAGGATGGGTAACCTGGTATTTGCTAGCTTACCTGAAGTTTGAGTTTATTAGCTTACTCGAGGTTTGGTGGCTCACTGGTCAATTGATGGCATGGCTTACTTGCAAAATGGGGTAAGCCATCAACTGACCAATAAGCTACAAGATTTGGGGGCCAAAAAAGAGTCACGAGTAAGCGACTAATGAACAAGTGAGCTAGAAACCCGTCACTTCTAGCTTACTCGTTACTTGCTAGCTTACTTATTAAATTTTACGAGTAAGCTAGTAGATTTTGCAAGTATTTTTTTGGGGGGGAGGGTGGGGGGTAGCCGAGTTAGCTGTAGCTTACTCGCCAAGTAATTGACGGCTTCGACAGTTACTCTGGGCAAAGGGTAAGAATCGACCAACGATATCTGCTCACTCGGGGTGTCAACGAGGAAGGAACGACCACGAACTCTTCTCGCGCGCAAAGAAAAGGAAAGAGCGAATTAAACAAATCTTCATCTCTACCAATTCTCCAGGTCTCTCATGTCTCCATCATCAATACCTAGGTACTGACGAAGATAAAACGCACCATTATATCCCTTCTAGGCCTTCCTTGCTCCTCCCTCACTCCTTTTATATTGCAAAAGTGTGGGACATCAGAAAGTCGACGTGACACACTAGTACCCAACCTATCTATACCCCAGATTTACAATGGAAGGAGCGAACCACCACTCACCTCCCCTCCCCAAAAACCAAGCAAGGTCGGTAGTGAGGGCCCAACTACAAGCGCGTTGCAGTCTTATAGTTTGAATTTTTTGAATTTTATATTTCCTAATCCTACAAACATGTCAAAAGGGAGAAGATACTCGCACATACAACCTCCACCAATTCGAGGCCTCTCATCCATTCTCCCCTCCTAGCCTCCAATTATCATGGTGTGTAGGTAGCAGTTGCCCAAGGATCTAGAGAGATAGAACGCCTACCAATGAAAAAGATGTTGTAAATACTCCTACAATGAGCACCCTTCCATAGGCAATCAAAGCGAAAAATCATCGCTCCACTCCCCAAATTCATCGCCTCATCATCCGCAATCTTTAAAAAGCGGCACCCCCCTCGCCCTCCCCAGCCAACATCCTAACATGCCTCTCACTCAACTCACTCTTCAATCCCATACTAGCACTATCCCGACTCAACTTATCCCACCCCTTCAATCCTTGCCGCAACTTTTCCTGTTTGGCATGAAGCTCCTCCCTCAGCTGTTCCGCCTCCTCCTCTCTCTTCTTCAATCTCACCGCAATCTCACTAGGAATTCCAGAAGCAGTAGGGTCTATTCTGCCACCCGGGATAATAGGTGGAAGGTTCGCCATCGCGGGGTGAGGTCTAGGACCAGCCGCTACATTTGGTTGAGGAGTTCGAAGACCGTAGGCGCTGGAACTGTGTTGTAGAGATGGTCCGCGTGAGGGGACGCCTGCTCGGGGGCCGGTGGGGATTCCTGCTGCTGGGCCAGTGGGTATTGTAGATGAAGGGCCAGACGGGATAGAAGGAGATGGTGTTTGAGTTGGTCTGCTTATGGGTGTACTACCGCGGGTGGATACTTCTGGAATGGTACGATTTGGTGGTGCAGCTCCCCAAGAACCTGCGTCTGGTCGAACTGGTCTGTCGTTTCCAAACGAGCCTCTACCGCCTCTCATAAATCCACCACCTCCACGAGCGGAGGCAACAAAGCCACGAGGACCAGAAGGAGGGATAAGTGGACTTGTATTGTCAGTTCTATTGTGAGCTGACATTGACATATTCGAGCTTGGCGAAGGAATAGGGGCT
This sequence comes from Hymenoscyphus infarciens, assembly GCA_001414345.1. Classification (NCBI taxonomy): domain Eukaryota; kingdom Fungi; phylum Ascomycota; class Leotiomycetes; order Helotiales; family Helotiaceae; genus Hymenoscyphus; species Hymenoscyphus infarciens. The sequence goes on along the minus strand of LLCB01000208.1, from coordinate 9,545 downwards.
GTGAAGTTTCGTCCACCACTTGGTCCAGTTGGTGCTCTAAATCCTGCAGGTCCACGTGGAGGTGATCTTGCAACAGCTCGTGGAGGCGAGCGGTCACGAGGAGCTTGTCTTGCAGGTTCTCGAGGCTCTCGTTCTCTAAAGCTTAATTGAGTTGGTGGTGAACGAGCACGAGGAGGCGAGCGAACAGGAGCTCGATTCTGGTCCCGATATGTAGATTGTGGTGGAGAGCGAGCACGAGGTGGTGAACGAGCTCGAATTGGGGGCGATCTGGCGCGTGGGGGTAGAGGAGATCTTTGACGTGGAGGGGATCGAGCTCTAGAATCACGAGCTGCGCCATGGGTAAGAGGGGCTCTATCGGGATGCATATGAGGCGAGGATCGTCTAGAGGTGCTTGTCGACGTTCTTCCAGAAGATCGTTCCGAGTCTCTATTCAGGGGTGAAGGGGAGCGTCGTCTCCAAGTAGAAGCACTTGGTCCAGTTGGAACACGACGGTCATCGCGGCGGTCATCACGTCGATCAGGACTTCGGGAACGTGGTCGGTAACCTCCTCGGGGGCCAGCTGGTGGTGATCTTCGAGGTAATGGGGATCTGTTTCGAGGTGGTCCTCGGTTTCGCTCATATGGTGATCTTGAGCGTCTTCTATGAAATATGTTAGTGGGGGGTCGTGGGATAATATAGAATAATATAAATAAGAAAAATGTGTATGCCTTTCGTCCCTGTCGTCCCTTCTTGGGGGCGATCTTGCTCTACGGTCATCATCCCTTCTTGGAGAAAACCTTCTTGGGGGACTTCTGGCACGTGGAGGAGATCTTGCTCTCGATCGCCAATTGTCTCTGGGTGGTGAGCGGTCACGACGAGGAGGGGTCCTGGATCTTCTTCTGGGAGAACGATCCCGGCTTCCAGGGTGCCAACTGTCACTTGCTGGAGGTGTGCGAGCTCTATCACGATCTGTCCGATATGTGTCTGCTCTTGGAGGGGAGCGTGGTCTGACTGAGGGCCTTGCTGAAGGTCGATATGATTCTCCACCACCCATTTTTGTAACTTCTCCATCACCTCTGTTGCAGTTGGTTAGTACTGATTTGAACGGATGCCAAAAGCGACACATGCACATGACATCATGCCATATAAGATGGAACTGGTTACATCTGCGAACAGAGGGGGCAGAGGCTCTTCTCTGCCAGCTACGCATTGCTTGATATCCACTGAGACATGCTTTGATTCATGATAGCTGACATTATTCGGACGGATTGGTCCTTGAATCTGCGGCCATAGAGGGCTGGTTGCACACGATGAGAGATGCGCTCGAGATTGAAAGCACCAGTATCCGCCTGCAGTGTACCACACTCAACGGGTTGGCGGGGTAGTGCCTAGAGAAATAGAGGATTTTCGACACTGGACAGTATGTCTCGAATTGGGGTAATGCCCCGTTTCTTTAGGAAAAGGTGATGGGCCAAGGAGTGAGGGGTTCCTCAAGCATAACTGTGTAATTGTGCTGACTCTGGCTGTATCCTGGAGAGGAAAGAAATTCGGTAGGGTCCATGAAGTCGAGCCAAGTAGCATGAGTTTGGCATCGAGGTACTTGAAGTGACTTGTGTTCCTACAGGCCTTGACAGCTCGCGTGCGTATTTCGTTTCGTTTTGGAAAGATTCCCCCAGAGTTCCAGAGCCATACTCTAAATGTTCCTCAAGCATGTGTATCCAAGCCACCCCTTGTGTTGTGAAGACTCCCCCGCGCCCAATCGGCTCCAAATAACACAAGAAATCTCCCAAAGACCTGGAATATACTGCGCGGCGTTTGTATGTAGTTGGCCCCTTCCTGTCCGTCGTCGGTTCTCACCGGATGATATTTGCTGCTCGGTCGTCTTTTCGTTTGTACAGCAAGCACCGTAGCGTATACGGTCTATTTCGTCGGAAGTTCGAGATCGAGGCGGATCCATTGCGTTTCGAGTTTGGGAAGTACGCGTAGGTGTGAAAGCTAGTGTTCAGGTTGCTGGTCTTCTTACGACTGTTTTGGCCCCCTTTCCTTCCTCCCCCACAAGTCCACCCCCTCCATACCCAAATGGCACCAAGAGAAGCGCGCAGAGAGCGCAATGTGAAAGAAGATCCATATGAAGACACAAAAAGAGATGGAGGGAAAGGGGGAAAGAGAAGCGGTGAAGAAAGGGAAGAGCAAACGAACCTTCGATCAACACGGCCTCGATCCATCTTGTACAACGTTATGCGGCACTTGGCCTGTTTGGTATTGTGGTGTAGATAATTGCAATAGAATATTGCGCTTGAGGCCCAGATGCAATATTTCGCGTCACAGCAAATCTGAAGGGGTTGTGTCTCTGGTTTTGGTTTGTATTGTTCTTTCCGTCGCGAAATTCCATATATTTTTGACATCCTAGCAACCTTAGCTTAGACACGGAGTCGGATTAAATCCGGGACGATGTCATGTGATATCGGAGCATATATCGGAGGCCTTCAAACTTCCCTCCTCATCAATCTTCTTCCTTCACAAACTCCAGAACCCTTCCAAGTCCTGGCATCTCGATTCCGTCCACACTTGTGGCTGGCTTCGGGTTTTAATTTACGGGTCAGCTACACATCCATCATATTGCTTGTGTCCAGCTGACTTTGAGCGAAACCACCACATTTGTCCTCATTCTCGTCTGATGTTTTCATGACTTTCCTTCACGTCGTGCGTGGCTGTCTCTGTGTAGCAAAGTATTGCTTCTGGGATCAGCATTATCAGCACCCATTCAGATGAAAACAAAGCCCTCAAACACCGAGTGGCCAAGTTGGCTGATTATCGAACCTCGATTTTCTCTGATGTGGTGCACAAATGTTGTATTATTGCTTCATCTCGATCTGGTCGTCCAAAGCTCATCACATCACACTTGTAGCCAATGTCCCATATGGTGCAGCATCCAGTTCGTCAATGTGGTGATATTATGGGTGCTTCTTTCAAGGTGTTCCCGCGTTTAGTATCAATCACTTGAGTGGGCGTTGCGTCAATTTCTTCCTCTTCGTTGGTGTTTAAGTTCTCGTTCAGTAGATGCACTATCTTCAGTCTTCCAAGCGTGCATTTCCCTTCTTGCCAATTTTCTACATTGCTGTGGTCAGTGAAGAACATGTCGCAACTATCTCAAAACTTACCACAATTACACCATACCAGTACCATCATTCCGGGGACGGGCGTTACACTGGTGTCACTGTCCTGCCAGACTTGGTGGAAACAATACGAATCACTGGTCGAATATGCAGCAAAACTTCCGAAAGTACAGAATACACTATTGGTAGCCCTGACAATCTTCGGGACTCATTAAAGTGTGGCTTCTACGCCTTCACGAGTGCTATATAAGAGACCTCTTTTTCCGAACCAAAAAAACCACCACCATCAAACCCTCTTTCCATTCCACAATCCTATCCCAATTCCCCCACAAGTCTTTCCATACCTTCAACACCATGACTACCATTCTCTCCAACTTAACTCCCGGGTCATCGAGCTCAACGAAAGATTCCAACCCCGATTGGGCCGCCAAAGTCGACGCCCACGCTCAAGCCGCCAGCAAGAAAATCGCTGGACCTCTCGCATCATTCTTTGCCGACGCAGGAGGACACACCCCTAAAGCCGAAAAAGCAAACCAAGACCTCAAAGATATCAGCCTCCACGCTGCCTTCGCCGGACTCTGCAACTACAAGCATGCCTCGGACTCAATCGAGGAACTTCGGTGGCACACTGGGACCGCGACTTTGATCCAAGAGGAGTGGTCAAATACCTTCAGTTATGGCGAGGACTTCAAAGCTGGGCTCGAAAAGGCCATACAAGATACCACGCAGTCTGTCATTTCCGTGATTGGGCCGATGCCGGGGAAGTGGCAACATGCTGCTGCGATTCTGTACACTCAGTCCTTGGACATTCTCGTGGACTTCTTCCAGAAGGCTGCCAATGCTCTGGATCAGGTTAGGGCCGCCCAGGCGGAGCTCAAAGCGGGGAAATGGGGTGTCATTGAGAAGGGAAAGGATGCGGTTGATGGATATTACAAGGAAGCTGTGGAAAAGATTGAGTACTTGCATTCCCATGAATAAGTGCTTCATGTTTCAAAGCTTGATGGTGCTGTGATGGATATGATACATCGGGGATGGGATTTTGATCTGTGCGCCGGGGATCTTGTTAAGCTATTGCAGTTACCTCTTTTAATCATTTTTATTTGATTCGATATTACTCTTTTTGTATTGCTTCATTATATACTGTCTTGACAAAACTAAAGGGCCCTGATATAAAATATAAATGAAGGCAAAACAACCACGAGACCAACCCACGATTTGGGGTCTGGCCCACAAGCGCCAATGAGAACCTACCAACCCCAAGAATAAATTTATTGAAAAGAAAATTGCACTGCTGAAAGTGATTTTAACAGAACTGCTAGACTTTGAAGAAAATTTGTACGGTTTTGGTTTACTTGTCCAACGCAAATTTGCTGTCCATTGCTTCTTTTGCATTCAGAACCACGTGCTACCATCTCGTTCCCAACTTAACAAACCAACCAGGGGTTATGGTCTTGGTGGTACTAGTCAAATGACGATTTTCAAGGGAACACTGGGCTTTGGTTCATCATTATGGAGGTTAACTAAGATTACATCCTGAAATTAACTCTATGCATTGGCCCGTAGTTAATAGGAACCTGATGATGGTGTATTTGAAATCGGAATTGAGAGATATGTAGAGTGATATGAATGGTGGCTCTTCTCTATCCTTCGGATTCTCCTGCACTCTTCTCCTTTTGCTTTTTTTAAAAAATAAAAAAATAAGTTAGAAGGAAAGAGGAAGAGTAGAGAAGGTGGTAAAAAGATAGTAATATTAAAACCAATATATTACTTCTCGCTTAATTGATAACCTTTCCCTAACGAGGCTAGAGGGTTATATTATAATCCAACTATTAATTGTTTACCCTCTGCCCACTACCTCCCACCTCTTGCCACTCTCTAACCTCCTTCTTTTCTTCTTCTTCTTCTTCTTCTTCTTCTTCTTCTTCGTCTTCTCATATAAGAGTAAATACGCTTGGAAGCAACGGGAGAATATAATAGTGAGGTTTTGATAATAAGAGAATATAGTAAGAAGATACGAAAGTAAGGTTGTGATAGTAAGAAATAGATAGTAACTCAACAACGTATAATAGATATAAAAGATAGTGTAATAATGAGCAAAGGTAAGCAAGAGAGAGAGAAATAATATAAGTTTATTACTCTATTTCCTATCTGAAAAGTAACACTTTACAATTAACGAATTGTAATTTAGTCGTTTTAGAGTTTAGTGCATTTAGGATCTTGTAGTTTTTGAAAATTGCCTGAACTCAGAAAGGAGGAGTTATAAAATGAATCAATGATCTTTGGAGATTTGAAATGTGTAGCAAGCTAATTAAAGGGTTACTTGGCTTTGACTTGTGGTCTGTAAAGAAGGTTTTTACCGTCACAACGGCCACGAGATTATTGAGATTAGGTTTCGGTAGGAACTGTTGGTTATACTTGGAGAGTGGAGATAGAGCGAGGTCTTTGTGGGGAGGTAGAAATCCTACTTTCTAGAGTTACTGTCGAAAGTTTAGTTGTTGTCGAAAGAGCACTCGAATTTCGGAAGGGACATAATCAGGGAGATAATGGAGCTTTGTGATGTTTCTTCGCGGTGAGGATGAAACAAAACCAAAACTAGCTACATTTGTACCTCCTATCTCTAATTAATATACACATGGAGCCCTATATATGATTGGTTACTTGCGAGAGTTGGTGATACTTCTTAAATTTGCTAGGTTGTAACTCTTTTATTTGGCGAAAACCTCTCGCTTGACAACGCCGGAATCATCCTTGAAGTCCGGGTTTCTGAGTTTAACTATTAGGAATTGTTTGATACTTAGCGCCCTGTAGTTAAAACAACTCCTCAATCATACATTTCTGAATCCCCGTGATAACCTTAAGAATATCGGAAAAATCTCGAGATGTAGCAAGTATAAAATATAACGCAGATATTTGGACTGTTTACCAAACTTCTCAGTGGCAATTCTTGACCTGCTCAATGGGGTTCGTGATGAGGACTTCGAAGAATTTCTGGTTGTGGAGGGAGTGAACGCCACGAGACAATCATATTGAGGATCCAAAACAATCGGCAAGACGAGGACTTTGAGAGAACTTGAAATTGCGTTACCTACGGGAGTTACTGTCGGAATTTTATTTGTTGTAGAAAAGGGGAATTTCGTTTGAACTAATCTAGACTATGTGAGCTCCATAAATTCTCTCCTGCTGGAGTTTTACATCGTTGTGCTGTTTATCTGGAATGTGTAGGCGAAGGTTGAAGGAATGATTGGTGTGAGGAAGGTAGGATAACACATGATGTTCTCGGTAGCCCACTACCTACACTCTTACTCTCTTGAAATTAGGGGTTACGATATATTTATAATTAATCACTTTTTTCCAGTAACACCCAGCCCAAGAACACCGAAATTAGAGTTACCAGGGATTACAAGAATTTGTGACTACCCTAAGGCCCTTGCCATTCTACAACAATTGCCCTAAATCTCCTAAAAGAATAATGGTAACGTCATTATGCTTGTTTGAGCATTTTATGATAATAGAGTTGTTTCCCTTCTTGCTTGAATATTTGAGTAGTAGTATTTGTATCTTGACCAGTTACGGAATTCATGCACCCCGTCGTGAATTGCTTGGTTGGGGGTTTTCAGAAAACCAATACCCAGGTCATTGCTTCAACGAAAACAACAATTTCCAATTTTCCCTCCTCAAATTACTGCTAGCACTATCATTCCAGGAACTTCATGATATTTTCCAAATAAAAACAAACGGTTACAAACCTCTTGATGATAGAGAGATATAAATTCAAGCCAACCTATTTAGAATGTAAGAACCGTTCGTTATCGCTACACGTTCCTAAGAGACCAGACCTCCCCATTACGGTTAGGATCTACACACTAGTTCTATTTTGCTCAATGGAGTGAAGTCACTGAGAAACATAGGCTGGGATCCAAGTACTACTTACCCAAGTATACCCCGAGCGATAGAACTGATGTAACCAACCCTCAACCGCTTGAATATGTCTCAAATTTACTGTCGATATCCTTGTTGTTGTCGAAAGTATGTAGTATTTAAATTCGAATCCGGAAACGGAAAGATGAGAAATGAAACAGTGTTGTGAGGAAGGTTTCTCGCAGCAAGAGTTAACGTTGTCTATCTTAGACGCTTCACTTGTATTTCATGTTAGTCCAGCAAATGCCGAAACTCCCAATACGCACATCTCCGTCCAAATACTCCTCGTCTTCAGCAGAAGAACCAAACCTTCTCGGTCTTATCGACTTGCGTATTGAAGTCGCCTTCACTGTATTTATTAGAATCTAGCTACTCGAAGGAAACAAGAGGATAACGCGACAGAGACGTCTAGTAACCGACTTATTCTGGTTTCTCATCAAATTATAGGAAATCCCTCAACATCCTATTCCTTTCCTTCGCTTCCTCAGTCTTCTTGTTCCGATTTCTAATTTCCTACTTTCCTGGTAAAGCATCGAGGGAGATAACCTCAAGTAAACTTGAGTTCAAGCACTTTCCGTAGTATTTTTGTTCGGTGCAATCGGCGGGGATTTCAAACCCAGCACTGGTCATCCCTACCAATAGAGTGAAGATTTAAATATAAACGAGTCGGGTTTTCAGTCTAGGAAAGAAGTCAACTATTACTACTTAATTGGTTAGAGATCGAGCGAACCATGATTGGCAATATGTTAACCGTTACTACCCCGAGGGAGAGTAGATGTAACTCAACACTCAAATTCCTCTCAAACTTTGCTGTCGAAATCTTCTCCGCCGTCGAAGTGTAGAGACTTGTTTAAGTCTGGAAAGAAATGAAGGAAATCTTCAAGTGTTTGTGAAAGGACTTTGAAAGTAAAGGGAAATCAACTTCAATTTGCGTTGACTCTCCCTGGCGTGTTTCTCGTGGAGCGCTCCGCCATGTGGATGTCGTGCGTTTTTTAGAATGTGCTTCTGTGTGAATTTTGCCAAATTGATCTCCAAGCGCATCATTACTTTGAACAGAACTGGCAATCACCCGTCTTCTTGCTGACTTCATTTTCAGTCCAGTTCGAAAACATCCAAGTTCAAAACTCCTTCGGGGTAAGAAAGAGATAAGTTCAAGTAAACTTGAGTCTGAGTCTTGTTTCGCCTGAGAATGGGAATGTCAAGTACTAGCTATGTGAAAATCAATGAAGTGAGGACTTTGGTCCACGTGGTCACTGTCTCATTCCTTATTTTAGGTGCTTGTTCGAGAAGGGAAACCGAACAAACATTAGAAGGTTCTGACATGAGATGACATGACTGGGTGGTGCTCGCTTCTCCCAGTTTTCACAAATTGCCCAGTCCAATATCATTTCTTGATTGGGATGCTGGCAATACCGCGCCGTGTGAGAATTCTACTTTCCCTTAGATCTACTGTCGAAACGTCACCTGTTGTCGAAAGTAGAACTCTATTTCTGGTTGGAAAGAGAAGAGAAAGAGTGCTCTCAGAGGCATAAGAGAATAACACATCCAAATGCTGCCACGCTGTTTGATTGTCGTTCAGAGTAACAGTGTTCACGAAGATCAAGTCGTAGTTTGATACCAATGCTGGTTCTATCCATTACTTTGCATACAATCGTGGGCTTTTATCAACAAGGGAGGTTACACTCTTCATGCCAACTGAAACAACCCCGTGAAGAAACTCCCAGTACTCCAATCTTTCGAAAATACATATTCGCAAAGAAACCCCAAAAACCCCAAGATCTGCAGCAAATCATCATGTGCATGCATGTTTATCTATCACCACCCAGCCTCCAGGTTTCTGAGTCCTGACACCCAACCATCTGTGGTCAGTCTGCAACCAAATCCAAATCCAGCCACCAGCATACGGAGTACGGAATATTGAAAATAAATCTCCAGTAAAACGGACCAACCGACCTCTCGGTATCTCTCTCGCCCCCTGGAAACACCACAGGCATGCCGATTTAACCGAGCCCGAGCCTTAGGAGGGCCAGGTCATAACGTTATGACCAGCCCTCCTAAAGGCCATATAACTCGTCTAACGTCGGTATGACCACGTCGCCTTTTAAGCTTTGTCAGCGCGTAGGTGTCACGTAGAGAACCGGCCTTTAACAGCATTTAAAGAAACGTGATTAAAAAGACTAAAACCTGTAATACGTACTTTTAGTATATAATAAACTAAAAACCATCTACTTTTAGTATTTAATAGACTAAAAGTCTTCTTTAGTATAATCTTTTTAATAAATTAATTAATTATTTATATATTTTTAGTCTTTTATAAACTTAAAATTATCTTTAATATAATCTTTCTAATTAACTAATTATTTATTTATATGCTTTTAGTCTATTATAGACTAAAAACCACCTACATTTAGTCTATAATAGACTAAAAGTCCTCTTTTATATAACCTTTCTAATTAACTAATTATTTAATTATATACTTTTAGTCTATTATAGACTAAAAACCATCTACTTTTAGTCTATTATATACTAAAA